>CM016615.1:46478179-46542437 GCA_005393395.2 Gossypium australe
GTTGCCTACACAAAGTATGAGTTCACCTACACTGACATCAATTTTAGTCCTGGCAGTCGCTAAAAAGGGCATTCCTAAAATTAAGGGGATACTATTGTCCTCATCCATGTCTAAAACGACAAAGTCTACCGGGAATACGAATTATCAATTTTCACTAGCAGTCTTTAATTATACCCCTAGGAATTCTAATAATTTTATCAGCTAATTGAATGCTCATCCTAGTTTGTTTGGGTTTCCCTAGACCTAGTTGTTTAAACAATTTATAGGGCATGACATTTATGCTTGCCCCTAAATCAGCTAAAGCATTATAAATAGATAAACTACCAATTAAACATGGAATTGTAAAACTCCCTGGATCTTTTAATTTCTGTGGTAGTTTATTTTGCAACATTGTTGAGCACACTGCATTTAGTTCCACATGTGATGCTTCGTCTATCTTTTGTTTGTTCGTCAATAGCTCCCTTAAGAATTTCCTAGAATCTGGCATCTGCGAAAGAACTTCAAGTAACGGTAAGTTGATATGTAATTTCTTTAAAAGTTTAAGAAACTTACCGAACTGCTCCTCTATGTCATTTCTCTTTATTGCTTCGGGATATGGTATGCGAGATTGGTACTCTTTGATTACCAGTTTTGGCTTTTCTTGGCTTACCTCAACATTACCTTCCTTTACCACATTCTCTTGCTTTAAATTGGGCTCATCTAACCCTTCACTTTCTTGAGCTGTTATGGCTTGAATTTGCTCCTTTTCCCTAGGTAAGCTTTCTGATCGTATTTCAGAAACTAACTTAGTAAGTTGCCCGATTTGATCCTTGAGCTCCTGTGTCAATGCCTCAAGTTTCATTTCTATATTTTGGAAACGTGTTTTGGAGGCTGCTATGAATTTTGTCAGCATCTCTTCAAGGTTCGGCTTCTTTTCTTGTGGGTAGGGCTGTTGTTGGAAGTTTTGGGATGGTTGTTGCCTTTGATTTCGTTGACCACCCCATGAGAATTTGGGGTGGTTCTTCCAACCTGCATTATAAGTATTACTATAAGGGTTATTGCTAGATCAGAAATTGTTACCCATATAGTTCATTTTCGCTCTCCATGCCCTGTCCGTAGGGTGGATACAGGATTCGCCACTCCTCCACTTGCGTCGCACTGCATAACTGGATGTGCCTGCGAAGAACCATACAAACCATCAAAGTTTTTTATGTAGCATCTCTACCCGATTTGATAGCACGGTTACTGCGTCGAGGTTGAATACTCCGGCTGCTTTGGCTGGACTTGTCCTTGTAACTTGCCACTGATAGTTATTCAATCACATCTCCTCTATAAAACTCGTAGGCCGCTTCAGGAGTTTTTTTGTTCAGTGTTCCGCCGGTGGCTGAATCGATTAGTTGCCGTGTTGAAGGGGGTCACACCATTGTAAAAAGTTTGGACCTGTAAGCACAAAGGTAATTCGTGGTGTGGGCACCTCCTCAACAAATCTTTGTATCTCTCCCATACATCATAAAGTGTCTCTAAATCCATCTGCACAAAAGAAGAGATATCATTCCTTAACTTGGCCGTTTTGGCTGGCGGAAAATATTTTAATAAAAATTTTTCGGTCATTTGGTCCCATGTAGTGATTGACCCTCGTGGAAGAGAATGTAACCACTATTAGCTTTATTCCTCAAGAAAAGGGAAATAATCGAAGACGGATGGCATCATCAGAAACGCCATTTATCTTGAAGGTATCACAGAATTCTAAAAAATTTGCTAAGTGTGTGTTAGGATCCTCATCCTACAAACCATCAAACTAAACAAACTGTTGTATCATCTGTATAGTTTAGGTTTCAGTTCAAAATTATTTGCAGCAATAGTAGGCCTAACAATACTAGACTCAATTCCTGTTAAACTAGGTTTAGCATAACCATACATAGTTCGAGGAGCATGATTATCGGCCATCTTTGGAGGTGGTGGATGATTTTCAGCCATCTCTTCTGTAATATTAATTTCGGCTTCTTGCTCTTCTTCTATGTAGTTTAAGCTTCGCCTTATCTCTTTGTGATTTCTGCGAACGGTACCTTCAATATCACTATCGTAAAGTAGGGGTCCTGTCAGGTTCCTTCTAGTCATAAACTAGAGGTACCTGAAAGGAACAAAAGAACAAAAATTAACAAAGTTAAAAATAAAAGTAAATTGCAAAAATAAATAAATAAAAATGGCTAAAGTAATAAAAATTAAGCTTTCTTAATATTTTAGTTCCCCGGCAACGACGCCAAAAACATGTTTGTTGTTTTATGCGATGTCAAAGTCTTAAAAATTTATATAAAGAATGATCAAACCTGGAAACTAACTATGACAACGATTTGAGGCAAGCGCACCTATCAAATAGTAGTATAGTTAAGGCAAGACCGGAATGTCGAACCCAAAGGAACCAAAAGTACTAATACTAACTCTCTCTTTATTATTTAGCCTAAGAATTAAATTGATTTTTCTAAAAGTAACTAACTACTAAACTAAAGACTCTAATACAAAGAAGAATGAAATTGGGAAAAATACTTTGAGGAAAAACCAATTGATTAAGACGACAACCAAGGAAGAATCCACCTAGACTTCACTTGTTATCTAATTCAGAACCAGACGATTTATTCATTTGACTTGATCCGTAAGATTCCCTAAGTTATATTAATCCCTCTCTCGAGGCGAGTAACGTCTAACCCTAGGTTGATTAATTGAAATCTCTTTCTAATTAAAACCCCTAGAATTGCATTAACTCGATCTATGGACTCCCATACTTGGTTTCACCCTAATCCGGCAAAATCCCGTCACCGTATCTCTAGGCGTGCGATCAACTCCGCTTAATTATGCTAGATCTACTCTTAAGCAGGGACTTTTGCTCCTCCACCTAAGCACATCACACTTGAATTAATATCCCGGAAATATCAACACAAGAATTAAGAACACATCATTAAGAACAAGTCAAATATTTATCATATAATTCAGCAAACGATAAAAAGATTCATCTTAGCTTTCATCCCCCCCAGGTATCTGAGGGTTTAGTTCATAATAATAATAGAAAACATCTCAGAAGAAAAGATAAAACAAAACATAAGAAATCCCTAAAACCCCCTGAAGGAATTTAAGGAGAGATCCTCCGTCTTGACTATGATTCCGGCTTCTTGAGATGAATCAACTGGCTATCTGCGAGTAAATCTCTACAAATCTGCCCTCTTTGGTCTAGCTAGACGCTCCATGACTAAAGCCCTGGGTTTTGGCTTCTGTCGAACCCCCCTTTAAGTTGCCCCATTGGGTGTTTATATAGGCTTTGAGGTGCCTTACTTGGTATCTAAGTATCCTAATCCACGTGGAATTCCCACTAGGGTGTTTAAATAGACTTTGGAATGTGTTTCTTTGCCTCCAAGTATCCTATTCTGAGTAAAACTCCTCTTGGCCGCTGCAGGGGCACGCCCATGGCACACGCCCGTGTAAGTCATGGCCAGGCCGTGTTCAAAGCTGTTGAATGAGGCACGACCGTGTGGTCTCGGACCCAGGCCATGTGGATTTCGTGATATGGCCCATTTACTCCGTTTTGGGCCCGTTTCTTGTTCTTTTCATCCTTTAGTGCTCTCCTGGGTATAAAACATGAAAACAAAGGGTTAAGAGCACCAAATTACACAATTCAAGGCTTAAATCATCCAAAAGCATGCTAAATGTGGGCTTAAAATATATTACTTTTACGGTTTATCAGCAAACATTTATTTCTCTCATGACTACCATCAAAACTCAACATTTCAGACATTTGCTAATATTTTACAACCTTTACAAAAAGGTTATTTTAGGTGTTTTCATGGTAGCACCTTTCACAAAAGTTGTTCATTTAACAACTAAAACCCATTTTCTTCCATAAAAATGCAGCAAACAACTTAAAAGCTCTCATGGTAAAACTCTAAACTCTTCACCATTTTACAAAATTGTCCCCTCTTTAGAAAGCTTAAGCTTTAGGGGTTCCAAAAGTACAACTATCATCAAGAAAAACCATTAAAATCACTTACTTGTAGGGAGAAGAGTTTGCTAAAATTTTTGAGCTTTAAAACCCCTATTTTGCTTGTGTTTGTTGGTTGAGGAATGAAGAAGAAAAGATGATATCTTTTCTTTATTTATTTTAATATAAAATCCCAATTTAGTCCACCTAATCTACCTACTTGACCAAATTTTTGACTTTCTTATCCCCTATGGCCGGCCAACCTTTATTTAAGGGGATAATTTCCCTTTAAAGACCTCCAATTAGTATTCCATAGTTATTTGGCACCCTTAGCTTGAAATTTTAAACTTTTGCACTTTATGCGATTTAGTCCTTTTTCGCGATTAAGCATGAAATCGCAAAATTAAAGCACCAAAATTTTCATGTACTTGTATAATCATGCTCTAACTCATAAAATAACATGAAAATAATTTTATCTAACCTCGGATTAGGGGTTATGAAACCACTATTCTGATTAGCCCTTAAATCGGGATGTTACACTAATGTCATGACATTTGTATCCTATCTATTCCTAAGGTTCAGCCGGGATTTTCTCGCTTGTCGAACTTTGTTGATTTAGTTCAAGGAGTCGGTCATAATTGATATAATATTAAAGCATTAAAAACATCATTTAAACAATGAGTTATTTACATACGAACTTACCTCGGCATCAAAATGGCAAAAGGACTTAATCGTCAATTACTCGTTTTTCCTTCGTTCTAGGTCCGAACCTCATTTTTCTTAATCTATAATATCACATTCATCTCATTTAATCATTATACTATTCAAATCAGCCCAAAATCACATTATGGAAAAAATTACATTTGTGCCCCTAAAGTTTCACAATTTTACAATTTAGTCCCTAGGCTCATAAAATGAAATCTATCCATTTTCCTTGAATCCCAAGCCTAGTCGAACCTAAATCATGCTTATAATAGCCCATATTTTTCATCAAATCAGATTTTTACTACCCATTTTACAACTTTTACAAACAAGTCCTTTTTTTTTACGTTTTTACCGAAAATCACTTAGCAAAAGTCGTTTATCATACATTAAACTTTCATTTTATACCATAAAACATCAAAACACATGCATGTCATACATGGGTAAAATTTTAAACGTGAACCCTACTTCAAAATGATGGTAGAAATAGAAAGATTGGGTGAATACGACTTCAAAAACATGAAGAAAATTAAAAACGGGGATAGGATGCACTTCCGGTCAAGCTTGAAAGATGAAGAAAACCCTAGCTACGGTGTCTTGAAATTTTTGGCTAAGGAGAGAAGATGGACACTAATTTTGACTTGATTTTCCCTTTTTGTTCTTTTATTAACCAACTGACCAAAATGCCCCTAAAGCCTTTCTTTGAAATTTTTCCTAAACATGTGCATTTTTGTCCATAAAAATAGAAATTGGTCAAATTTCTATTTAAGGAGCTCTAATTAAGAATCCATAACTATTTCATAATTAAAGCTTCTAGAACACACATTTTGCAACTTTTACAATTTAGTCCTAAAAGTCAAATTCGACACTTTACCAACAAATTTTCTCAACGAAATTTTCACACAATTAAGCAATCATATCATGAACCTTAAATCAATCATAAAATAATTATTTCTACTTTGGATTTGTGGTCTAAAAACCACTATTCTGACTAGAACTTAATTCGAGTTGTTACAACTCTCCCCCTTTAGGGATTTTTGTCTCCGAAAATCTTACCAGAAAAGAGATTAGGGTAACATTCTCGTAGCTTCTTCTACCTCATCGAGGATTCGTCTTCGAGGGAAATACTTCTAGAAGCACTCTCTCATTGATCTGGAATCCAATATCTTAAATCATCAAATCTGTATACTACTTATGTCAGTCTGAAATTGCTTTCAACTTTCATGAATCACTTTCACCCTTTTCCTCATAATCACAACTTAATTCCACCTCATATACCTCTTTCCAAGGAAATATTTTCGGAAGCATGCTATCGATGAACGGGAATTTCATATTCACATTTTTCAAATTCACATACATTTTTTTGACAATTTGAAGTAGATTCTAAACTGCCACGAATCACTTTTACCTTCTGTATGTTTTCTGATCAGATAGTCTCAGAAACATATAACTCAACTAATCTATCAGGTTATATACCTGATCACCAAAACATCTATTTCAAATGACTGTATAGTTCATTACTCCTCAAATGAACAAACAAGCTACTACTAATTTTCGTACAACCTTTCTACATAAGCTTTGGATAATTCATTGCACGAATTCTATCTCGGAGTAATAATAACAGAAATCAAAATAAAAAGTCGTCTCACACTGTACTCGTTCCATTTACCACTCACTATCACATTCTTGAGGTTCTCAATCTTGCAAAGAAAACATCGTTTTAGCCTCTAACTTAGCTAGATACAAATCGTCATCAATTAAGATTAATCATGTATCCAATACTCACAAAATATGCAAAGGCTTTCCATCCAAGCATTTGCAACTATATCTGCTTTCCCAAAGGTTAATCGGTAACCACTCACAATCTTTTAATAGTTCGAGCCATCTATGATATTTTAAATTCAAATCCTTCTGTGACATTAGATACTTTAAACTCTTGGGATCAGGAAACATATGACATTTTTCGTCGGTCAATTGACGCCATCAAATTCTCAACACAAACATAAAAAGTGATAGACTCTAAATCACCCGTCGGACAATTCCTTTCATGTGACTTTAACCATCTAGAAGCATAAATCATCACTTTACATTCTCGAATTAAAACATATTCCAATTCGTTCAATAGTGCATCGCTGAAAAATCACAAATTCTTTACGCAATTCAAACTGAACACAGAACCAGTGCTTCGGTTAACAATACCTTAGATTGTTTTCTACTTTGCTAATACTCAACAGACCATTCAACTTTCATGAAATGTGTTAACTTTATCAATCAGAATAGCTTTAACTCATAATAACATCATCCGATTAGAACAAATCTATTAGTTATATCTCCGTATCATACTGTCTAATGTATAAATTTTTCCTTTAAACTGTCCGTCTAATTACTCATGAATGTACAAAATTCATTTCCATACCTGAGGATAATTTAAATGCGTATGACTCAAATTACCTTTTAACTGGCCAGCTCACTCAAATAAAACGACTGAGTCGATCTCAACTATCAAATAATATCGTGTCAAAATACCTCCTCTTTCATGCTGTTAAAATAACTCAAACATATAATCTTTTATAATTCCCTTAACATGCTAACCAAAGATCTTTACAACTACATTAGCTCAAGAAAACAAAATATCCTGATTGAACTCATTGACTTTAATCAAACTTCTTGTGAAAAGAAAACCATCATACAATTTGACGTTGAATTTCCACTATCTATACCTTTGTCGATGTCAATTTCTTTCACGAAAATTAAAGAAATCCCAATACCAAAATCACCACGTTCTTATGATAAAACCAGGAATACACTCATAATAGACATAGTTATCACAAACTAAAGAACACACTTTAAAGATGAGCCATGATTGATAATTTACGGCACATGGATAATAAGAAAACCGAGATAAAGAAATTCAAGATGCCATACCATACTAGAAGTCTGAGAACATAACTCATGTGAAAATAATAAAGATCTTGACGATTCCTCAGAGAAAATCAGAAGAAAAACAATGCTTATACGCTCTGGAATCAATTGTAACAAAGATAATAAATTTTCCAAAAATGTATATAAAACAAAGCAACATCCAGTAGAAATTGAAGAATAGCCTCACATAAATTTTCACCATCAACTTTTATTCTCAACATACTGGAATAGAACCCCAAAGGGAGATAAGATATACTGATCATAAACCAACCAGACCAACAGTGTTTTCGTCTAACATTAGAGTAAGGTAGGATTCTTAGACGATAATAATTTCATCAGAGAATGAACAATTACATAAACCCCAGAGGACAAATGAATATATAGAATACCCAGGAGAGATCATCATAATCTATTCAAATATAACTATTACACACAGACATATTTACAACTCACGTATCATTTCTCGGACTAATTCTATCATCATTAATCCCATATTATTCCGTTCACTAACGGAAATCAATCTGGAAGAAATTCCAGCAAATACATAGTTTAGGCACCATACCTAAATGAGTCGATTAGCCGAGACTAACTTTTTCTTTAACCGTGACATTTCGAAATTCGGATGATCTTTAGAATAATTGGGCATCTTTTCCAAAACTATATTCAACTTGCCAAACTATTTTCAACTCTGACCACATTATTAGTTATTCCGCTACTCAACTCTTTAATATCTCACTTGTGAGCTCATTCAACTTAAATCTCATGAAATTTATTTATAAAATACCACATTGGTAAGGGGGTGAGGTCGTAGAGCCTCTAACTAGACCCTCATATATACACACATGTCACTTAATATTCATCATCAACATCATATCTTCACAATCATATAGTTCACTTTAAGCTAATCAACATACTTATTTATGTTACATGAACTTTCCGATTATCTCATTCAAACAAGTGCACATATACATACATTCCATAAATTTCGAGTAAGTTTGCTTATTACATTCACTAAATCAAACAAGTTAGGCACATAAAATCATATGAAAGCCAAACAAACATGGATGAGCTTATCACAATATAAACTTTCATTTTGTTTCAGCTTTTCATATTTCAAGAATAATTCCTATAGAACTATTGTAATTTCGATGGATACTCGGGTAGTATACTCAAGGTATACATGTCAACAGACCATCAATTCATATTCAAAAGTGCCCTTTCACCATATAGTCATAGAGCACACTCTTGAGCCACATATTACATAACATGATTGCCAGTCTAGGCTAAATCCTTTTGGCAACATATGCTCTAAAGGCTTACTCTGGATTACCCGCCGGGCTAAATCCATTTCATAACATATGCTCAAGAGGGCTTAATTCAGGATTGCCGTTCCGGGCTAAATCCTTTTTGCAACATTTAAAACATTTTATCCGTTTCATAAATCTCCATAATCCATCAAAAGACAATGTTCAACCGAAACAATGACATTTTACCCATATTTCTCAACTTATGGTCATTTCATTTTGTACATCATCACATACACATTTTCAAATACCTTAGTATCACTTTTAGTGTTTTCGAAACAAGCTCGGTTGGAAAGCATCTCTGCCTCAACAAAACAATTGCATCAGAGTCGAGAGATATCACAGTTTCACAGGTGGTAATATGGCATGTATAGGTAGACTCTCACATTTGATAGGTTAGTCCGAGAATCGACTAGCCCATAGCTCTAAAACCACTAAATGTAACACCCCTTACCCGTATCTGACCCATAATAGAGTATGAGGCATTACCAAACTTATTCACAAGCAAATATTCAAAATAGAGACATGTATTTCCACTCAAATTTAAAACTTTTCAAAAACATCCATATTGTCCGTAAAATGAGCCTACGAGGCCCAAAACATGCATAGAAAGTGGTTCGGGACTAAACTGAGAACTTTGAAAACCTTCAAAAACTTAGAAAATTTTTCATGTTAAAGGGGTCACGCGCCCATGTGTGTTCGAGACACGCCCACGTGGCCTTAAGAAACGTCCGTGCTTTAGGCCATGTTCAAATTAGGGAGCATTATGTTTATGACATCATCATCAAATTAAGGTCACACGGCCAAGTCACACGCCCGTCTCTCTGCCCGTATGCTCATTGTTGAGCATCTTGTTTTGCAATTATTTAGGGTGCAAAGGACACACGGCCGGATCACATGCCCGTGGGACAGACTATGTGTCACACACGGCCTAGACACATCCGTGTGTCTACCCGTGTGGACAATAAAAAAAGCTACCTCTCACTTTTTTGTTTTTATTTTAAAGAAAAAGTTAAAGCAAAAAATAAAAGATCATCCTCTACAGTATCTGGCAACATCAATAGCTCAGAAATTTTATTTCTGATAGCCCGACCTGGAATTGGACATTGATTTATCAAAATAAATCCCATTGGGACATACTCCTCTTTTGTCAATTTTATGATCATAAAGAAAAGCTAATCCACCCATTTTTTAATACTATCTTTTTATATTATTATATTATATTTATTCTTATGGACTGTACAACAAAAAGTACATGCATTAATTCATTATGCTAAAGATTGGTATGGCACATAAGGCTGATATTTTAAACTACCCAAAAAGGAGAAAGATGCAGGCGAACCAAGCCATTTGTCACCCTTATTCACACATACACTCACATCAATTCAAAGGCAGATAACATTTCACACTTAGGCAACCAAAGCATCCACATTCATGGTTGAAACATATCAAATTTATATGTTATTCCAACATACTCACTCGTTTATTAAGCCCTAAAAATCAAACATACAAACACATTATTAGGTTTTTATTATCTAGCCAAAACTCAAATCCTCATCTTACTCAAAGGTCACCAACATTATTAGGCCATTTACATTCCAAATATTCCACTTTTACCAAGCATACCATGATTTTATCACCATAGATATTGACACATGTATGAATATACTTAGGCTTACGACCATGTTAGCCAATATGAGCCAACTTACATGGCCAAATAACAAAACAAACCTTTGACAAGCACAGGCCAACACAAGGGCTACAATCACAAAGACACATTTTACAAAATGATTAAGTTCCTATACATGCCATAGACTTAAAATATTTGAATTCACTTATACCCAAAATGATAGCTTGATAGTGTGATAGGATCTCCGGCGAACTCCAACCCGAGCTAGCTTAATAACCTTATAAGACATGGGAAAGGGAAGGGGAGTAAGCTATACAGCTTAGTAAGTTCATATGCAAATAATAAACAACATTATTTACACATTGTCATATGAATAGCATGACATATATTAACATAAATGTCATTAGACTTAATGAGCACATCTTGCTCAATCGTAAGAATAACATATCACTTGCCATAATCAACAAACCATTTCGAACGTCACATAAAACATACATATTAAGTATGAGCACTTACATTTCCAGCATATACTCTTACATCTTTCAATTGCCTAAACTCTTATCTTTCCATGCTTCCATAATCATTTTAATAGAAAATTTTGTCAATCTTTCCTCTATCTCATATCCAATAAATCACAACTTGCATGAGTACAACATGCTTTATCATAACATAATTTGGCTCGAAGGCCAGTTACAAAATTGTCAATCGAATTTACCATGTATTCTATACATCACAAGTATAGACCATAATCACAAGGTCTTCATAAAAATCTCGTGGACAATCATGAACTCAAAATTTCATGAATTCCATACTTATAAACTTTACATACATACCTGTACCAATTCGTACTACTTACATACTCTTTCTCTTCTTTGATATACACGTTAAATTTCCTGTTGAACCATTGGAATACTAAAGGATACTTGGGAATCTAGTACATACAGTATTGTACCAATGCCATATCCCAGATATGGTCTTACATGTAATCTCGTATCAATGCCAATAGCCCAGCTATGGTCTTACACGAAGTCTCACATTAATGCCATATCCCAGATATGGTTATGCACAAAGTCTCAAATCGATGCCATATCCCAGATATGGTCTTACACGTGATCTTAGTGACCCTAATTTCATGGCATTTGTATCCTATCTATTCATAAGTGTAACACCCCAAGCTCGACCTAGAAGTTAGGCCCGAATCTGGCGTGTCACATGGAAGTGTTTTTCAAAACCATGTTTCTTATTGTTAAAACTTGTTTGAGTTGTTGTTAAAACTTGTTTGAGAGTTAAAGCCTCTTTGTTAAAACTCAAAACACTTAAGCAATTTCTATCCACTTGCAAACGTAATTACTTTTAAAACTTTATCTATTGCGGAAGCATATTTAAAATAAATAATTTTCGAAAATGTGATGTTTAAAAATGGAGTACCAGAAGCATTTTGAAAATGTTGCGGAAACGTAGTGTTTTGAAGACAGTTATCGTTTTGGAAATCGTATCCCACTTTTAGGAGTTAGAAAACATCAGAAATAAACATCAGAAATAATAAGTTAAAATTAAAGAGGCCTTATAACAACCCAAATAAAAATATTTAAAAGTAAATAACCAAAACAGCAAGCATAGGCAGTGTGTGGTCTTCTCTGAGCCCGTCGCATCTCCGATTCGTCTAAGGTTGAGGATTACCTGCACAGTTAAAAACGGGGTGAGTTTATGAAAACTTAGTGTGTAATCCCCTTACTAGAGTAACAATCAGTATACAGAAACAGAAACTGAAACAGTCTGGGCCAAAGCCCTTTAAGAGTAACAGTACAGTCAGTTCAAAGCATACGTGAGTCAAAGCCCACTACAATATCATCTGGGTCACATCCCATAACAGAATCAATTGGGCCTAGCCCAAACCAATATCAGAACAAGTGGCCTAAGCCCAGTACAGTGACAGATCTCATAAACAGATATGCAATAGTTTGAGGATGCATCCCAACCCAGTCCAGCCAACACACCACATGGGGACCAAGTCGACCCACCCACCCAGCACACCAATAATGCAACCTAGCTGCTAATAACAACGCAGCAAAGCTGCTAATAATAGTATACGTGGCTGAGCCACTAAAATCAGATTACGTGGCGATGCCACTATAACAGTAAAATGTGGCAAAGCCATTAGTACATAGTACTAACGTAGCAGAGCTGCTAATAACAGTGAACGTGGCCAGGCCACTAAAATTAGTATACGTGGCAAAGCCACTAGAGCAGTAAAACGTGGCAGAGCCGTTAGTACAGTACTTCCTCCAACACAAGTCCCAACCCCATGCAATATGTTGTGTATGTCATGCAAAATGGCCATGCTTAGTAACAGTCATTTCAACACATATTAATAGCATATTAAACACACGGCCACAGTCAAGTCAGTTAAAACACAGTCATTCAATCACAGTCAAATCGGTCAAATCATAACACAAGTCAGTCATTTACCCACTAGGGCAAATCAGTCATTTTACCCTTTAAGGGTATGTTTGTAATCCTACCCCTCAAGGGTATTTCGATAATTCTACCCTAGAGGGTAATTCGGTGATTCTACCCAACAGGGGTATTTCAATAATTTTGCAAATCAAGGGTATTTTAGTAATTTTACAAATCGAGGGTATTTCAGTAATTTTGCAAATCGAGGGTATTTCAATAATTTTACAAATTGAGGGTATTTCAGTAATTTTACAAACTGAGGGTATTTTAGTAATTTTACAAATTGAGGGTATTTTAGTAATTTTAGAAATCGAGAGTATTTCAGTAATTTTGCAAATCAAGGGTTATTAACGACCCAACAGAAGGTCCACTGTCACCTCGAGTGACTTAGGAAATCTAAATTGACTTAACGGCGAAGATGGGCCTAAGGCCCATTACCCTGCCCAAGTGAGCCCAGACACTCGTGTGGCCCATTTAGCCTAGAAACAACCACGACTATGCAATGGCACAGCCAGAATCAAAAACTTATCACATCACGAACATTTCATCTGTGTGGGCCCACAAGCCCATTGGGCCCACACGGCCCCTTTCGGCCTTACGTGGCCCAAAGCACCTAAGTCATGTGCGCGACATGATAAGCATATATATTTCCCATTTAACAGTGTGACTTGCATTTGCGGGCCTTACGGCCTATTGGGCCCATCGAGGCCCATTCTAGCCCAAGTGACCAACTACGGCCCAAGCCCATGAATTCGCTCATGGTGGCCTTTCTCATCACATGCTCACGCTCTGTGAGCTTGGTTCACCACACGCGTGATTGCACGCTCGTATGGCATCATTCGTCGGTGTTTTAGCTTTTCGGCATAATGCCGATCAACAGTCAGGAAAATACAATATACGCACCTTTGACTTTTCAAACGATTAACAATCAGAACAGTGTATACGGATACACACCTTATCACGTAGAGTACTAAATAATCACAAGCGCCTTCACCTATACAAAGCATAACACACAGTTAACTCAATTAGCAAAAGAATTGGGAGATCTCTATTCCAAACACCTAACCATGAGATTTACTATCACTTGCCTTCACTAGAACGATCAACTGCGATTTGCCTAGTTAAACTAAAGTTTGATGCCGTCACCCTTTCGCATCCAGGCAGAAAGTCCCGAACCGCTGACACCCTACGCCGCTTAAACTTGGGAGTTGAGGCTATGTGCACAGTCTCGGCTGGCACCTTATGGCTAGAATCCCATTTTCTCATCAAGAACACGATCTTACAGAATCGGAGTCAACACGAATGCTTAAATCACAACCACAAAGTAACCGATCACCTTAACTGGAAGAAACGAGATAACAATGTGAATGGGCCTAAGGCCCATTCTCGGCCCAAATGGGCCCACACGCTCGTGTGGCCCATTTAGCCCAAATCTAGCCACAGATATGAGATTCACATAGTCCAGTCCAATATTTACTACACTGTAACACCCCAAACCCGGCCTAGAAGTTAGGCCCGTGTGCGGCATGTCACATTGAAGTGTTTTTGCGAAAACCTTATTTTCATTGAAAACTCTTCTAAAGAAAAGTTAAGTAAAATCCAGTTTGCTTTCAAAACGAGGTGTATCCAAAAAAATCGTTTCCTTGTTACTATATAAAAAATTCCTTCGACAGCGGAAGCTCGTTCTTCAAACATAATTATTTTCAAAAACTTGAAATATGCTTAAAAGAAATAAAACCAGGTTCCCTTTCAAAATTTCAATGCATAGTGGGAGTAATGGAATAATAACTAGAGGGAAAACCTTATTACAATCCAAAATAAAATAACTTAAAATAAATAACTTAAAATCTAGAATTTAGATATTAAGAAAAATAGGTCTAATCGTCTTGCTAGATGGCCACCTCTAAATCCCTCCATCCATTGAACTGCCTACTGAGGATCACCTGAGAAAAATAAAAGAGGGAGGGAGTTTTCGAAAACTCAATGTGTACGACCCTCATCAAACAAATAGCATACATATCATAATAATAACATAACAATATCATACATGCAATGCTGTGCAAACCCTCTCCAAGTAATCCATCCAATACACTTCGTCTCCGTCCAATCGAAACACTTCTGTGGGGATTTCTAAATAAACCCACCCATCCGATACACTTCAAGGGTAGCCCGGTTGCCGTACTACCAAACGTTGCAGCAAAGTTGTTTATCATATAATAGGCTTAAAAAGCCATCGGTGGATCCACAGTTGTCAAGCAACCATGCGATCCTCATATACTTCCTCCGTTCCATAATTCCCACCTATATGCAACCTAAACAAAATATCATATGAATGCAGCAAATGTACATGTAACATCCATAAATCTTACATTCAACACATAGGGGCATTTTAGTCATTTTTCACAAATCAAGGGTATTTCGGTAATTTTACAATTTAGGGGTATTTCTCTAATCCTACCCTATAGGGGTATTTTAGTAATTCTACCCTGCAGGGGTATTTCAATAATTCTACCCTACAGGGGTATTTCAGTAATTCTACCCTATAGGGGTATTTCAGTAATTCTTAACAGTATGGGTCTTAATTACGAACCTTGGCCCGTCAACAAGTCCTCGCGGCTAAAGTGAACAGACAATACGCACCAGGTAGGATTCCAAAGAAAAGGAGGTGGGTCATTAGGACCACTTAAGTACCAAGCTCTCCTTAGATCCAATCCTAGACATACATATGCTCGTTGCCACACTTAAACCTTATGACTTGTTCACAGTCGCACTTAATAAATTATTAAAGTTTTGTGTAAGGTTAAGCAATTTACCAAATACTAAGCCCAAGACCCCTTACAAAGCCCAAACAAATTCACATACGTTCATATGGCCCACTAGGCCCAATCTCATTTGTACGACCCATCTGGCCCAAATCTCATTCATATGGCCCATTTGGCCCAATCACATTCATCTGGACCAATCACATTCGTATGGTCCATTAGGCTCAAATCACATTTATATGGCCCATCCGGCCCAATCACATTTATATGGCCCATCTGGCCCAATCACATTCGTATGGCCCATCTGGCCCAATCACATTCAAGCCATATAACCAGCATGACTAGTTCATCACTTATTACCAAATCATCAAATTCGCCTATTTTGAGCCTACGGCCCATCGGGCCCATTTTCCCCATTTTGGCTCGATTGGCCAAACCATGACCCAAGTCCATGAGATCGCTCATGGGGTCTTTGTTATCGATTCCATTTCCCTCATACGAGTGTTCACACACTCGCAAGACTACCGAAGCCAAACTTTTGGGATTTCGAGATTTCCCAATCCATTGTGTGTGTATAGTGTATGTACACACCTGATAACAAAACGCGCTACGATCTCCTTAGCCACGGTCCTACAAACGATGTCACTCAATGATTAATCACATATACTTATCGAATACTTTACCAAAAGCCGAAGTCTTACCTTAACCTTACTTAAAACACCAAGCCTTAATAGCTTTTCCTCGATCACTAATCACGAGTACTTCCTAAATCTGCATCAATCTTAATTATTAAAAACTGAACCATAAGTGACTTATATCCATCTTAAGTCACCCTTACATTACTTACGACCATTCGGCCAACCTTCAAAACCAAAAGTGAAGAATACTTACCCAAATCCCGAAATGCATAAATAGTAATTCGGCAGAGATCAGAAGAACAAAGATTCGATATCAATCCCTACCAAAATCGATTTAGAAAGAGTGAGGGAGAGGAGAAGTCGATTCTAGCAAGATCAATTGAAAGAGTAAAGTACTTACACAAGAATCGGCTAGGTTGAAGAAATAGTGACGGCACAAAAAGAATTTCGACAAAGGAAGGGTGGAATTATTAGGCTTTAGAGGGTTTGGAAAAGGTAACAAGAAGAAAAGAAAAAGATCAAATGTGCTTGTGTGAGGGTGACTACAGGATATTCGGTAAAGAAAAGAAAGAGTGACCTATTTGCAAAACTCTCCAAATGCCGAAAGCCACAATGAAAATTCATAATACCCCCTAAAAGACCTAAAAATGACACTCATCTACCCTCCTAAGCCGAATTTATACACTTCCCACTTCCCAAAACGGCACCAACTCTTCACACTTCTCAGCTCCTAACTTTTCTCCCTGATAACTGCTCAATCTCATCCTTAATTTTCTCCAAGATAAGCTCCTACAATCTCTCCATGACCATTTCAAACCTCTCATCCATCAGACTTTCACTACAACACAAACTCTAGCTGTCCTGATAGCAAAATAAATACTCCAATAAAATACCATGCCACTACTCGAAACTTGGACTCCCTTGCATGCTAATGACACCACCTCCCTGCTCCCTAAGTGGCGCCACTTTTCCACTACACCACATGCTCTTTTGTGTCATTTTTCTTCTTCATTTTTTTAAAAGGCCTACTAACTGAAGTCACAGTTCCCTTGGGCTAAAACCAAAATTTTCCTATACCCTTACTTGATCCCAGGACATCTCCAACACCCTTAGACACTCCAAATTCACTAACCCTTAAAGCTCACATGCCAATAGTCATTTTCTTGCTCATTTAAAAAAATTTCTGAGACACAAAGCCCAAAACCCAAAGCCCAATTCTTCTAGGCCCAAAAATTCAGGGCGTTACATACACAATCATACAACTTATCCGATTGGGCCCACGGGCCCATTGGCCCCACATGGCCCCTTTCGGCACATCGTGGCCCAAACAGCCTAAACCCGGAGGAACACTCATGATGGCCTCAACTGTCGCGTCGAAGCTCCCACACATGCACTTACACGCTC
The DNA here is from genome assembly GCA_005393395.2 of Gossypium australe. Lineage (NCBI taxonomy): Eukaryota > Viridiplantae > Streptophyta > Magnoliopsida > Malvales > Malvaceae > Gossypium > Gossypium australe. The sequence continues at coordinate 46,495,945 of CM016615.1, forward strand.
ATGTGGCTACCATCGCCATGTGACCGGCATTTTGGCATTTGCCGCTCTACAGCTAGAGTAGTGCGAAATACACACCTAATAGGAATCTGGAGTTAATCCGCGCTCCGAACACTCCTATGCCCAAACGCCAACCAAGGTATGCTTACTCTCCTCATAAATCACTCTATTTAAAGCCAACTTCTCGCCTTTTCTCACGCTAGCTTCCCGATGTGGGATCCCTCTATCAATCTTCAAAAACCGTCCCAAATTAGCAAAGTACTTACCTTTTGGATGCAAGGGGTTTCGAACCTCAGAGCATTAGGACACTCCCCACGCCACTTGCCACCTTTACCAGTAGACTCCTTGTGTAACCAAACAAGCACAACTAAATATAAGTCTATGGGCCAAAGTCTAAGTTCATTTAAAATGAAATCAAAATGAATTGCAAGCACCAAGACTTGAACCCATGCTCCCTTGCAACCTTAATGATGCCTTGCCACTTGACCACTCACTTCCTTGTGTCATTTTTTCCTACAATTTATTCTTAAAGCATACTTACTTACTCCCAGGGTTTTATTCACCTAAAACAAAAATTTTTCCTAAAGCCCAGGTTTGAACCTGGGACTTCATGGAAGCCCCCTGACTTTCCAAAATCACTCACCCAATAGGTCCAACTTGCATTAGTGTCGTTCTCTTATTCTCAAAAATTTTAAACACTCCCATGCCCAAGGCCCAATAGGCCCGATTCTACTAGGCTAAAAAATTCAGGGCGTTACAATAAGGTTCAATCAGGATTTTCTTGCATGTCAAACTTTGTTGATTACGTTCAAAGAGTCGGTCATAATTCAGATAATATTAAAGCATTAAAAACATAATTTACACAATGTGTTATTTACATACGAACTTACCTCGGCATCAAAATGGCAAAAGGACTTAGTCGTCAATTACTCATTTTCCTCCGTTATAGGTTCGAACCTTATTTTTCTTGATCTATAATATCACATTCATCTTATTTAATCATTATACTATTCAAATCAGCACAAAATCACATTATCGCAAAAATTACATTTTGCCTTTAAAGTTTCACAATTTTACAATTTAGTCCCTAGGATCATAAAATGAAATCTATCCATTTTCCTTGAATCCCAAGCCTAGTTGAACCTAAATCATGCTCATAATAGCCCACATTTTTCATCAAATCAGATTTTTACTACCCATTTTACAACTTTTACAAATAAGTCCTTTTTGACGTTTTTACTGAAAATCACTTAGCAAAATTCATTTATCATACATTAAACTTTCATTTTCTACCATAAAGCATCAAAACACATGTATGTCATACATGGGTAAAATTTTAAACATAAACCTTACTCCAAAACAATGGTAGAAATAGAAAGATCGGGTGAATACGACTTCAAAAACATAAATAGCATTAAAAACGGGGCTAGGATGTACTTATAATCAAGCTTAAAAGTTGAAGAATACCCTAGCTGTGGTGCCTTAAAATTTTCAGCCAATGAGGACTTGTTTTTCCCTTTGTATTCTTTTATTAACCAAATAGCCAAAATGCCCCTAAAGCCTTTTTTTGATTTTTTTCCTAAACATGAGCCCTTTTTTTATCTTTTTCCTAAACATGTCCATTTTTCTACATAAAAATAGAAATTGGTCAAATTTCTATATAAGGACCTCTAATTAAGAATCTACAACAATTTCATACTTAAAGCTTCAATAACACAGATTTTGCAACTTTTACAATTTAGTCCTAAAAGTCTAATTGGACACTTTACCATTAAAATTTCTCAACAAAACTTTCACACAATCAAGCAATCAGATCATGACCCTTAAACTAATAATAAAATAATTATTCCTATGTAACAGCCCGATTTAGGGGCTAGTCAGAATAGTGGATGCGAGACCATAAATTCGAGGTAGAAATATGTGTTTTATGGCTTTTATGAGGTCTATAACATGTTTTTATAATTGTGTGAAAATTTCATGAAGAAATTTTATAAATTAGTGAACAATTTGTCTATTAGGACTAAATTGCAAAGATTGGAAAATATGAGATTCTAGAAGATTTAAGCATGAAATAGCATTACAAAAATTATTAGAAGTCCTTATTTAGCAATTAGACTAATATATGTCAAGATGGACAAAAATAGACATGGGAAGGAAAAATCTCACGAAAGGGCCTCAAGGGCATTTTTGTCATTTGGTTAATAAAAGAATTAAAAGGGAAAGAGAAGTCAAAAATTCATGTCCATCTTCTTCCTAAGTGCCAAAATTTTCAAGCTCTCCATAACTAGGGTTTCTTCATCTTTCAAGCTTGATTGTATATACCTCTTAGCCCCGTTTTTAATGTTCTTCATATTTTTGAGATCCTTGTAGCTATATTTAGCTATTCCTAGCTATATTTTGAGCTAGGGTTTATGTTCAAAATTTTACCTATGTATGACATGCATGTATTTTGATGATTTATGGAAGAATATGAATGTTTGATGCATGATAAACATCTTTTTCTAAGTGATTTTCATGAGAAATTCATGAAAAGGACTAAATTGTAAAAGTCATGAAAATGGTCATACATGAGTGAAGTAGTGGGAATTGGGGGCTATTGTAGTTAAGAAAATGATCCGGCTAGGCTTAAATTATAAGAAAGTTGAGTAAAAATCATTTTACGAGCCTAGGGGCAAAAGTGTAATTATGTAAAAGTTTAGGGGCAATATTGTAATTTTGCCAAAGTATGATTCATGGGTTAATATTGTAAATGTCAGTATTAAACAAGTGAAATTGTTATTATATATCAAGAAAAACGAAGGCCGGATCTAAACTGAGGCAAGAACAAGGTTGTAGACTAAATCAAATATCTATACGCATTTTGAGTACCGAGGTAAGTTTGTGTGAAATTAAAGCTACAAAATGTTTTTATATATATATATTTTTAATTGCTTGATATTATGAGAAATGATAATTATTTCTATGAAATTGCCTAATGATGCCTCGATGAGAGTATGATGAAAATATATTAAGTTGAAGTCCCGGTTGAACATTCAGAATAGCAAGGATACTACTGTCACCACATGAGATAAGGAATGTCCCGTATAAGACCATGTCTAGGACATTTCCTCAACACTAAAGGAAGATCTCGTATAAGACCATGTCTGGGACATGGCATCGACATCGATACATGAGATCCCCTGTAAGACCATATCTGAGATATTGCATCGGCATTAAGATGTGATCCCATGTAAGACCATATTTGGGATATGGCAATTGGCATCGTGATACATGTATGATGAGATTGAGTACCTGTCGATATTCTGAGTAGTTCAACGGGCAAAAAGCTACGTTTATGTATTAATGACAAAGAGCTAAGTCTATGTTTAAAGAGTATAAAACTGCTAAAGTTATATGATGGAGTGATACAGGTACCCATGAGTAACTTACAAGAAGTGAATGCAAAATGTGATATGTAAATTGGTAAGAGTATGCATGAGTAAGTTATGTTGATGTGTTTGAGAAATTGTGTATTATTCAATGAGATGAATGAATGCTATTATAAGTCTTAATGTTGCTATTTATTTCATCCAAACTCACTAAGCTTTATGCTTACCCTTCTCTTTTCCCTTTTTCCTTATAGAATCGCCAAGCTAACTCGGGGATCGTAGGACGTTGGATTCGGATCACACTAGGACGTTGGATTCGGATCACACTATCAACCATTCTTTTGGTATAGTAAAGTTGATTTATTTTGGGTATGCCATGTATAGGAACTTGGTCATTTTGTTATGTCATATTTGTTAGCCAAAATGTTTGCTATTAATGCCATTCAATTCATTTTGTAAATGGCCATTGGAAATTGGCCAATCCTTGTTAAGTTTTATATATATATATATATATATATATCCAATGAAGATGATATTCATGAAGTGCAAGTTTGTGTAACTAATCAAGTAAAATGTGGAGTGTATGCATGATGAATTAGTGATCATTCATAGTGTATTATTGTCATGTTATGTGTTGCTTGTGGTGGTATAACTATCGTTATTTTCCAAGGCGGAAATTGGCTTGGTAAATAGCCTTATAATTGTCCACAAGGGCGTGTGTCTAGGCCGTGTGTGACACACGGTCAACCCCATAGGTGTGTTGATAGGCCGTGTGTCTCCTACATCAAATTTGTGAGAATTCAATTCGTTACATGGGCCAGTACACGAGCGTGTGACTAGGCCGTGTGCCCCTAAGTGTTTGCTGATGTCATAAATCGAATACCATGGTTTTCATACACGGGTGAGGACACAGGCGTGTCTAGGCTGTGTGAGGGACACAAGTCATAGACACGGGCGTGTGTCCGGCCTTGTGAAAGCCCCTGTAGGTTCGAAATGAAAAATAAAATCCACACGGGCTAGGATCATGGGCGTGTGTGACCACACGTCCTGTCCAAATGGGCGTGTTCTATTCCACACGGGCATGTGACCCTATTTTAGGAAAAAAAATTCTAAGTGTGCAAAACTTTCCGGTTTAGTCTCGAACCATTCTATATGTAGGTTTAGGGTCTCGTAGACCCATAATAGGGATGTTACGAATATGAATGAAAAAGTTCTAAGTTGGAACAAAATTTAATGGCCTGATGTTGTATGTTTGAGCAAGTTAAGTTTGGTGATGCCTCATATCCGGTTCTGGTGTTGAATACAGGTAAGGGGTGTTACATTTAGTGGTATCAGAGCTACGTTTTAGTCGATTCTCGGACTAACATAGCGTATGCGTGAGTCTAGCTATACATGCCATACATATGAGTATTTATATAATGATAGTGTGACAACTCCTGATGATTTAAATTGTGTTTTCTTATAGTAAATGGATCCCGATAGAGCTATGGCGGATGATGTAGAAAGTAACGCACCGGCACCCACTGAAAGGATGGTGCCAAATGAAAATGAGAATAGACCAACAACTGTGAGTCAAAGAGGAGGAGAAGAGGCTAGGGAAGCCTTTCTCCACATGATGAATGCATGGTATACGGAGTTCTTTCGTACGAACCCGAATGCACAACCCCCTCTACCCCACCTATTCCTCAGCCTACCCAAGTGGTGGAAGTAGTAAGAAGAAAAACCTCCGGTTGATAGAATCTGGAAACAAGGAGCCGAGGAATTTTGAGCTAGTAAAGATGACGATTCGGAGAGGAAAGAATTTTGTCTTGAAAATACCATCAGGGTATTTAATGAATTATCTTGCACACCTGAAGAGTGCATGAAATGTGTGGTGTCTCTCTTGAGAGATTCCGCTCATCAGTGGTGGAACACCCTTTTGTCGGTTGTACCAATGGAGAGAGTTAATTGGGAGGTTTTTCAAGAAGAATTCTGGAAGAAGTACATCAACCAAAGATTTATTGATCAGAAGAGAAAGGAATTCTTTGAGCTAAAACAAGGTTGGATGACAGTAACTGACTATGAGCATGAGTTCGTAAGGCTCAGCAAATACGCTCGAGACTGTATATCCACTGAAGCTATTATGTGTAAAAGGTTTGAGAACGAATTAAATAAAGATATCTGATTGTTTGTTGGTGTCCTAGAATTAAAGGAATTTGTTGTGTTAGTGGACCGAGCTTGCAAAGCCGAGGAGTTAGTTAAAGAGAAAATAAAAGCTAAAATTGAGTCTCATGACTCAAGAAAGAGACAACTAAATAAGTCTTTTCAGTCCTCATCCAAGAAGTCAAGAGACTTCTCTACCCGATCAACTACTTCAGTTGGGTTTTGAATAGAAGTAAGGGTAAACAGTACTCGGGGATTAAAGCTCAGACTACTTTAGTTGCTAGTGTTGGGAACACTCGACCAAATATACCGGATGTCCACAGTGTGGTAGACGTCACCTTAGTGAGTGCCGAGCACATGAGAGCGCCAGTTTTAAGTGTGGTTCTAAAGATCATTTTATTAGAGAATGCCCCGAGATGGTTGAGAAAGAGAAAATTCAGAGTACTAGATTGGGAAGTACTACTAAAGGGAAACAACAGAGAAGCCCGAGAAGTTGAACGAGTAGTAAAAGTACACCCAGAGAGCAGACTACAAGATCTGAGGGTAGAGCGCCTGCGAGGACTTATGCCATTCACGCTCGCGAAGAGGCATCATCCCCTGATGAAATTACGGGTACATTTTCTCTCTATGATATTAATGTTGTTGCCTTAATTGATCCAGATCTACCCACTCATATATTTGCATGAAATTAGTATATAGTATGAGCATGCCTGTAGAGTCTACAGAATTCATGATAAAAGTGTCCAATCCTTTAGGCAAATGTGTATTAGTTGATAAGGTATGCAAAGATTGTTCATTGATGATTAGAGGTCATTTCTTTAAGTCGAATCTCATACTATTGCCATTTGATGGATTCGATATAATTCTTGGTATGGACTGGTTAACCGCTTATGATGTGATAGTAAATTATGGAAAGAAATATATTGAATTGAGATGTGAAAATGGGGACACCCTTCGTGTTGGATCAGATGAATAGGACAGATCGCCTGTAGTGATCTCTCATATGTATGCCCAGAAATATGTAAGAAAGGGATACAAAGCTTATCTTGCCTTTGTGATGAATGCCAAAGAAACTGAGCAAAGAATTGAATCAGTGCCGATAGTGTGTGAATATCCAGATGTATTCCTAGAAGAATTACCAAGATTCCCCCCGGTTAGAGAGGTTGAATTTGGGATTATGTTAGCCCCTGGTACTGCACCTATATCGACTGCCCCATACAGAATGGATCTAACTGAGTTGAAAGAATCGAAGGCGCAATTAGAAGAGTTGACGGACAAAGGCTTTGCACGACTGAGTTATTTTCCGTGGGGAGCTCCAGTATTATTTGTGAAAAAAGAAAGATGGTTCCATGAGATTATGTATAGATTATCAACAGCTTAATAAGGTAACCGTGAAGAACAAGTACCCGTTGCCAAGGATCGATGATTTGTTTGATCAATTGAAGGGAGCCACTGTGTTTTCCAAGATAGATTTGAGGTCGGAATATTACTACTTAAGGGTCAAGAAATCATATGCGCCGAAAACCGCATTTCAGACAAGGTGTGGGCACTATGAATTATTAGTCATGCCTATCAGTTTAACAAATGCCCTTGCTATGTTTATGGATTTAATGAACCGCATTTTTCGGCCATATTTGTATAAATTCGTTGTAGTCTTCATTGATGATTATTCTTGTGATGTGGATGAGCATGCCAAGCACTTGAGGACAATTTTGCAAATTTTGTAAAATAATCAGTCATATGTCAAGTTTAGTAAAAGTGAGATTTGGCTTAAAGAAGTTGGATTTTTGGGGCACATTGTCTCGGGAGATGGAATTCGAGTTGACCTGAGCAAGATTTTAGCTATTGTTGATTGGAAACCGCTGAGCATGTATCAGAGGTTAGAAGTTTTCTGGGCCTAGCTGGCTATTACTAACGGTTTTTCAAGGGATTTTCCATGATAGCGACTTCAATGACGAGGTTGTTACAAAAAGATGTGAAGTTTGAATGGACAGAAAAGTGCCAACAGAGTTTCGAGAAACTAAAGGCATTGTTGACTGAGGCTCCAGTTCTAGTGCAACCTGAACCGGGAAAAGAATTTGTGATTTATAGTGATGCATCCTTGAATGGATTGGGCTGTGTGCTTATGCAAGAAGGAAAGGTGATAGCATATGCCTCTAGATAGTTAAAGCCGCATGAAAAGAATTACCCAACACATGATCTAGAGATAGTTGCCATTATGTTTGCATTGAAGATATGGAGACACCATTTGTATGGTGAAAAATATCGGATATTCACTGATTATAAAAGCCTAAAATACTTGATGACTCAAAAGGAATCGAATATAAGGAAACAAAGATGGTTAGAGCTGATAAAGGACTATGAGCTAGTGATTGACTACCACCTGGGAAAGGCGAATGTAGTCGCTGATGCTTTGAGTAGAAATTTCTTGTTTATATTGAGGGCTATGAATACACGAGTGACTTTGTTAGATGATGGTTCTATTCTAGCTGAGTTGAGGGCTAGACCAATGTTTCTTCAAGAGATTTGTGAAGCTTAGAAAGGTGATAGCTACTTGCAAGTCAAAAGAGTTCAGTGCGAGTCGGGTGTTGAGTCCAACTTTTGGATTAATTCTAATGGATGTTTGATGTTTCAAGACAGAGTTTGCGTACCGAGAGATGATGAACTCATTCGAAAAATTTTACACGAGGCACATAGCAGATGTCTATCTGTACATCCAGGCAACACAAAACTGTATAATGATTTGAAGAAATGGTATTGGTGGCTAAGTATGAAAAAAGATGTTTCTGAGTTTGTATCTAAATTCTTGATTTGTCAGCAAGTGAAGGCTGAACACCAAGTACCTTTGGGTTTACTTCAGCCTATTATGGTTCTCGAGTGGAAATGGGACCGTATCACTATGGAATTTGTGACGGGTTTGCCGTTAACGCCGACCAAGAAAGATGTTATATGGGTTGTGGTAGATAGACTCACGAATTTGGCCCATTTCATACCTGTATGCGTTGATTATTCACTTGATAAGTTGGCAAACTTGTATGTTTCAGAGATTGTGAGACTACATGGAGCGCTTTTGTCGATTATATCGGATAGAGATCCGAGATTCACATCCCGATTTTGGAAAAAGTTGCATGTAATATTCGGGATTTAGGGGTTATGCATTTTAATTGGTATTTGCTTGTTAGTATGCTCTGTATGTTGTTTGAGTATGTTTGGGGGCTTCAGGAACCTTGGGGTGTAGGTAGATGCCTTAGGAAAATATTTGACTTTAAGCCTTTAAGGGAGAGCTAAGGGAATTGAGCCTTAAGGAAATTGGTGTGGGATTTGTGACACAAGAAAGGGAGTGGTGGAGTGGCAAAGTAACGCCTAGGAGTGTCAAGGGGGAGGAGGTTCGGGCTGCAGAGGAAGCATTTTGGGGTTGCCTTTTTTGCATCAAGGGGGAAGGAGAGTTGGATTCAGCTATGGCACTTGGAAGGTGGGATTTGACTGAGTCAAATTATTTTGAACTTGTGGCTATGAAGGGAGATAGAAGTTTGATTCATTCAAACTCATTTTAATGAGTGGAGGGGAGGAAAAATAGGAGGAAAAGGTGGAGCATATTGGCTAGTTGAATGATAGCCGAATTCTTGTGTGGGGAGTGAGGGGGTATTCAGTTTTGGGAGCTTTGAGTGTAGGTGTCGTATGTGTGCTAGTGTTTGGGGGCATTTTTCGGTTTTTCTTTTTCTTTTAGCTCATTACCGAAAGTGTCAGCAAGGTAACACATTTTCTGTCTTTTCTTTTCTTAGTCTAAAGTCGAAATACAAGAGACCCTAGATGCACTATCGTTTCATTCTTTTCTCATTCTTTCCTATTGCCGAAACCTTTTAAACCCCAACTTCTCTTTTTCTCCATCTTCTCATCGATTCACCCATCTTCAAAAGCCGAAGGAACTTTTTCCATTTAGGAAATCTTAGCCGAACCTCTATTGAGCCTCACCATTATTTCTTTTCTTCTCTTGCTTTTCATCAAGGCCGAATCTTGGCCGAATCTCCCATCCATCATTTTCTCTTTCTCTTCTATTATTTTTCGTCTGCACTCATCTTCCATTCTCTTCTATTACGTTGATCCCCAAGGGTTGTCATTAAGCCGAATCGGGTTGGTAGAGTGGTAAGGATCTCTCCTTTGATCGGTTTTCTTTCTTCTTTTCTTCTTGGTTAGCCGAAACCAAGAATCTAATCTTGCTTGTTTGGTTGGACGAAACCATGAAGGGTTGGGTTCGGGTTCTTTGTAGCCAGCGTTAGGAGCAAGATCCTTCGGGATTCAATCGAGTAAGGTAAGTTGGTTATGATATTCAGCCAAAGGCCACATCTTTTGACTTTATGTAGTTTAGCCGATTCTAACTAGACTAATGTAGGGGGTTTTGACAAAGGTTAAGAAGTAGCCTTCGGGATTTGAATCTATTTTGGTAAGGGTATTCGATTAAGATTTAGTTTTGTCTCGTTTAAGGTTTTATTTAAAGTTTAATCGGGTCTCCTGATTAAGTGCTATTCAATGAATACGAGTACCAGTCAAGGAGAGAAAGGGGTTGTCCCTACCCCTAAGTTCAAGAAACGTTCGGTTTCTGCGGTTCGGGATTGGCCACCAGGGTGTGGGCCAGCGTCGGAAAGAGACAAGCAGATCGCTGTAGTCTCTTGGAGTGAGGACGTTATGGAAATCGATAGTCTAGTGCTTCGAGTTATCAGGTGTGTAGTTATTACACTATTCTTCTGTTTTATTATCATATGTATGTGGTATGTGTGGTAGCCGGGAATAACGGCTGTGGTGGTGTGGCTACCCATGGTGGGTAATCTGATAATCAGGTTAGTGATTGTGGATATCAAATCTTGGATGATATATGTAAGCATGCGGTGTATGCATGTTGATATGTTCATAATAGTTATATTGTCATTTTATCATAAAATAATGTATGTGCATGGGGATCGGGATATGATTAATGGAAGACAGGGTGTACATTTATGTACGTGGTTTGATGTTAGCCTTGAGCTACATCGTGGATTGGTGATGCCTATGTGCCTCATCGTGAATTGGTGTTGGCTATGTGCCACATCGTGGATTGATGATAGCTTCGTGCTTCATCGTGGATTGATGATGACCTTGAGTCACATCGTGGATATCGATATTTGGTCACATAGTGATCGGCGGCTAGGCCACGTTATATTTGGTCACATGGTGATCGGTGGCTATTCCACGTTATATTAACTTTGAGCAGCTTGACTGCCAAAGAGGTGTGTAGCGGTTGGAGGGTCGATTTAGTAATCCCCTGGTGTGTGTGGCAGGATACGGGGGTGTGTAGCGGATGGACACTAGGTTGGGTTGGGGTTCATTTTGCATAATCATGTGTGATATGTGGATTTGTGTGGATGTGGGCCAAGCCCCTTTGTGGAGACATGTGAGATAATTGCACGCTGAGTCGGTTTGACTCACTCTATTTTTTCTAAAAAACAATGCAGGTGATACATGATGCTTGGACCGGGCTGGAGAGGACTCGAGGTGGCCATGCAGAGGATGAATTATTTATAATTGCATTTTAAATTCTTATTTACTATTGGGATAATTTTTATTGTAATAAGGCCATTTTAAGTATTTGGGGATTTCTATTATGTTTTAAGTTAGATTGACTATCGAATTAATCATTGGAGATGATTTTGGAGACAATTTACAACTTAAAGACTTAAATTAAAGTTTTAAAACCGGATACTCGTAACCCCTCGATTTTTCTTAAATTTTGAAACGCACAATGATTTAAACTACACACGACTTCCAAGTTTTTTTATTCTCTTCGGCAACCTCTTCTGAGAGACTTAGGGCGAATGGAGCTGAGCTATTTAGGGGAGTTTCTAGGGTAGCTTCGAATGTGGCAGAGTACTCGTTGGAGGCAGTCGAGAGGATCATGGATGATTTGGACTGCACTGCTAAGGAAAAGCTGAAGGGCGCTGTGTCTTTACTTCGGGATGAGGCCTACCAGTGGTGGCTCACTGTCAAAGAGGGTACTCCGGCGGATCGAGTGGATTGGGGTTTCTTTAAGATTAAATTCAAGGGGAAGTACGTCGGAGCTAGTTATGTAGACGCGCAGAGGAAAGCATTTCTGAATTTAGTACAAGGGGGTAAGACAGTAGCAGAATATGAGGCAGAATTCTTGAGGTTAAGTCGGTATGCCAGAAGGATTGTTGCTACTAATTATGAGCGTTGCGTGAGATTTGAGGATGGGCTGTGAGATGAACTGCGGGTGTTGATAGCTCCCTAGCGAGAGAGGGACTTTGCGACTCTGGTCGAAAAAGCTCGGATAGCGGAGGAAGTTAAGCGAACTGAGAGGCAGAATAGAGATAAGGACAGAGGCCGGAATAAGAGAGGTTTTGGACCATCAGGATCTTCGGGGGGTTTTCAGAAAAAGCCTAGGGTTAAGAATTCTGCTCGTGTTTTTATGCCAAATGCTGGGAATCAGGTCCGTCCGTATGCTCAGTGTGGAAGGACTCATGTTGGCGAGTGCTGGGGAAGGAGTAGGGAGTGTTTCAGGTGTGGGTCTAAGGCTCATTTGGTTAAGGATTGTCCTCAGGATCCGAATAGGGCTCGGACAGTAGGTCAGGGGTATGTGCAGCCAGGATGGGGTGTCAACAGATGCCGAGGGGTCGTGGTCCGATCCATGGAGGAAATGATTCTGGCCGAGGTCGTGGAGCACCGGGCAGAGGTGCTGGGAGCTCAGATGCAAGGCAGCCGGGGCTGGTGTATGCAGGCAGACGTTGTGAGGAGGGGGATGCACAGATGTTATTACGGGTACGTTTCTTATTTATGGGTTACCCTTTACTGCTTTAATTGATGTTGGGTCAACTCACTCGTACATTGCTAATATGGTGTCTAGAACATTGGTTGTGAACTCTGAAACCGTCTCTAGGAATATGACTGTACTTAGTCCTTTAGGACAATCTGTAGTAGTAGATAAACTCTTTAGAGATGTGCCTTTAGAAGTTCAGGGGGTAATGTTCCCAGCTGACTTGATGGAGCTGCCGTTCGGGGAATTTGACCTGATCCTAGGGATGGATTGGTTAGTAAGGTATCGTGCGAATCTGGACTGTGCTACTAAGCGCATGTCGTTGAGGACTCTCGAGGACAATGAGGTTATGGTGATAGGTGAGAGGAGAGACTACCTGTCTAACGTAGTGTCTGCTCTTAAGGCGGATAAGATGGTGAAGAAGGGATGTATGGCTTTCCTGATGTTTGTTAGTGCTTTGGATGCTAAGGAAGTAGCTGTGGGAGAGGTCAGGACAGTGAAAGAGTTTGTGGATGTTTTTTCGGAAGAACTTTCAGGGTTGCCTCCGGATCGTGAGGTGGAATTTGGAATCAACCTGTTACCAGGTACAACGGCAGTCTCTATCGCTCCGTACAGGATGGCACCGAAGGAGTTGGTTGAGCTTAAAGCTCAGATCCAAGAGTTGCTAGATCGCGGGTTTATTCGACCCAATGTGTCTCTATGGGGAGCACCGGTTTTGTTTGTAAAGAAGAAGGACGGATCTATGCGGATGTGCATAGATTATCGCCAGTTGAATAAGCTGACGATCAAGAACAAGTATCTGCTGCCGAGGATAGACGACTTGTTTGATCAGCTTAAAGGGGCTGCGGTGTTTTAAAAGATTGATCTGAGGTCGGGGTATCATCAGCTTAAAGTGAAGGAAGCAGATATCTATAAGACAACTTTTCGGACTCGATACGGGCACTATGAATTCCTGGTAATGCCGTTCGGGTTGACGAACGCCCCAGTTGCGTTCATGGATATGATGAACCGGGTTTTCCAACCCTACTTGGATCAATTCGTCGTGGTGTTCATAGACGATATCCTAGTATATTCCAAGATGGAGGAAGAGCATGATGCGCATCTTCGGGTGGTGCTGCAGGTCTTACGAGAGAAGAAGTTGTACGCCAAGTTTGGCAAGTACGAATTCTGGTTAAGTGAAGTTGCTTTTCTGGGTCATGTAGTATCTGCGGAAGGAATAAGAGTGGATCCTAAGAAGATTGAGGCAGTATTGGATTGGAAACCACCTAAGTTGGTGGCAGAGATTCGCAGTTTCTTGGGGTTAGCAGGCTACTATAGAAGATTTGTCGAGGGTTTCTCTTCAATAGCAGCACCTTTGACAATGTTGTTGAGAAATGAGGTACCTTTCGTATGGACGGATAAGCAGCAGGAGAGTTTCGAGAAGCTGAAAAAGGTTTTGACCGAGGCTCCGGTCTTAATTCAGCCTGTGGCAGGGAAAAATTTTGTGGTGTACTGTGATGCTTCTCATACCGGGTTAGGTTGTGTGCTGATGCAGGAAGGGAAAGTTGTTGCTTATGCGTCTCGGCAGTTGAGACCGCATGAAGTTAACTATCTGACGCATGATCTGGAGTTGGCTGCAGTGGTTTTTGCTCTGACGGTATGGAGGCATTATTTGTGTGGAGAGAAGTCAGTGATCTACACGGACCATAAGAGTTTGAAGTATCTGCTGACTCAGAAGGAGCTGAACTTGAGACAGCGAAGATGGGTGGAGCTGCTGAAGGATTATGACTGTTCGATTGAGTACCACCCGGGTAAAGCGAATGTAGTGGCGGATGCGCTAAGTCGGAAAGTAGTATCGGATCTGAGAGCGATGTTCGCGCATCTTAGTCTTTATGATGACAGGAGTCTGTTAGCAGAGCTGCAAGTAAAGCCGACATGGTTAAGTCAGGTTAAAGAGAAACAGTTGGAGGATGATGTTTTGAGTGCTAGGCTAACACAAGTTCAAGGTGGAGGAGTAGAGGACTATAGTGTGAACAGTGACGAGGTGTTGTGCTTTCGTGGTGGGGTCTGTATGCCGAAAGATGAGGAGTTAAGGCAGAGAATTCTTCGGGAATCGCATAGTAGACCTTACGCTATGCATCCTGGAGGAAGTAAGCTGTATAGGGATTTGAAGGATCAGTTTTGGTGGCCTGGATTGAAGCGGGAAGTTATAGAATTTGTGGGGAAGTACTTGATGTGTCAGCAGGTCAAGGCTGAACACCAAGTGCCATCGGGGTTGCTGCAACCAGTGAAGATTCCGTAGTGGAAGTGAGAGAGGATCACCATGGATTTCGTTAGTGGGCTTCCTCTTACGCCTACTAAGAAAGACTCAGTATGGGTGATTGTGGATCGGTTGAAAAAGTCCGCTCATTTCATACCTGTTCGGGTGGATTACTCTCTGTAGAGGTTAGCAAAGCTGTATGTAGTGGAGATTGTGAGACTGCATGGAGTGCCGGTGTCTATTATATCAGATAGGAATCCTAGATTTAGTCGAGGTTTTGGAGGGCGTTGCATCAGGCTTTCGGCACCAGGTTGGATTTTAGTACGGCATTTCATCCGCAGACAGTGGCCAGTCTGAAAATGTGATTCAGGTGTTAGAGGATATGCTAAGGGATGTATTATCGACTTCAGAGGTTGTTGGGAGGAATTCTTACCTTTAGCAGAATTCGCTTACAACAATAGTTACCAAGCGAGTATTCGAATGGCGCCGTATGAAGCGTTGTATGGGCGGAGGTGTCGGACTCCTACTTGTTGGAGAGAACTAGGTGAACGTCATGTATTAGGTCCTGAGATGGTGGCAGAGTCAGAAGAGAAGGTTAATATGATTCGAGCATGGTTGAGAGAGGCATCTGACTGACAGAAGTCGTATGCGAATCTTAAGCGGAAAGAGATAGACTTTGCAGTGGGTGATCGTGTGTTTCTTAAGGTTTCGCTGTGGAAGAAGGTGATGAGATTCGGGCGCAAGGGTAAACTGAGTCCCAGGTTTATCGGGCCTTATAGAATTTTGAAGCGAGTGGGACTAGTGGCATATCAGTTGGAATTGCCTTCAGAATTGAAGCAGATGCATGATGAGTTGAGGCCAGATTTGTCCTATGAGGAAGAGCCGATTCAGATCTTGGAACGAGATGTTAAAGTGCTTCGGAAGAAGTTAGTCCCTTTAGTCAAGGTGTTGTGACGAAACCAGAGGAGGCAATGCGACAGCAATACCCTCACTTATTTTGATTAGGTAATTTCGAGGCCGAAATTATTTTTAAAGGGGGTAGAACTGTAATATCCGGGATTTTAGGGTTATTCATTTTAATTGGTATTTGCGTGTTAGTATGCTCTGTATGTTGTTTGAGTATGTTTGGGGGCTTCAGGAACCTTGGGGTGTAGGTAGAGGCCTTAGGAAAATATTTGACTTTAAGCCTTTAGGGGAGAGCTAAGGGAGTTGAGCCTTAAGGAAATTGGTGTGGGATTTGTGACACAAGAAAGGGAGTGGTGGAGTGGGAAGGTAACGCCTAGGAGTGTCAAGGGGAGGAGGGTCAGGCTGCAGAGGAAGCATTTTGGGGTTGCCTTCTTTTGCGTCAAGGGGGAAGGAGAGTTGGATTCGGCTATGGCACTTGGAAGGTGGGATTTGACTGAGTCAAATTATTTTGAACTTATGGCTATGAAGGGAGATAGAAGTTTGATTCATTCAAACTCATTTGAATGAGTGGGGGGGAGGAAAAACAGGAGGAAAAGGTGGAGCATGTTGGCTAGTTGGATGATAGCCGAATTCTTGTGTGGGGAGTGAAGGGGTATTCGGTTTTGGGAGCTTTGAGTGTAGGTGTCGTATGTGTGCTAGTGTTTGGGGGCATTTTTCGGTTTTTCTTTTTCTTTTAGCTCATTGCCGAAAGTGTCAGCAAGGTAACTCATTTTCTGTCTTTTCTTTTCTTAGTCTAAAGCCGAAATACAAGAGACCCTAGATGCACTATCGTTCCATTCTTTTCTCATTCTTTCCTATTGCCGAAACCTCTTAAACCCCAACTTCTCTTCTTCTTCATCTTCTCATCGATTCACCCATCTTCAAAAGCCGAAGGAACTTTTTCCATTTAGGAAGTCTTAGCCGAACCTCTATTGAGCCACACCATTATTTCTTTTCTTCTCTTGCTTTTCATCAAGGCCGAATCTTGGCCGAAACTCCCATCCATCGTTTTCTCTTTCTCTTCTTTTATTTTTCGTCTACACTCATCTTCCATTCTCTTCTATTACGTTGATCCCCAAGGGTTGTCATTAAGCCGAATCGGGTTGGTAGAGTGGTAAGGATCTCTCCTTTGATCGGTTTTCTTTCTTCTTTTCTTCTTGGTTAGCCGAAACTAAGAATCTAATCTTGCTTGTTTGGTTGGCCGAAACCATGAAGGGTTGGGTTCGGGTTCTTTGTAGCCAGCGTTAGGAGCAAGATCCTTCGGGATTCAATCGAGTAAGGTAAGCTGGTTATGATATTCGGCCAAAGGCCACTTCTTTTGACCTTATGCAGTTTAGCCAATTCTAACTAGACTAATGTAGGGGGTTTCGACAAAGGTTAAGAAGTAGCCTTCGGGATTTGAATCTATTTCGGTAAGGGTATTTGATTAAGATTTGGTTTTGTCTCGTTTAAGGTTTTATTTAAAGTTTAACCGGGTCTCCTAATTAAGTGCTATTCGATGGATGCGAGTACCAGTCAAGGAGAGAAAGGGGTTGTCCCTACTCCTAAGTTCAAGAAACGTTCGGTTTCTGCGGTTCGGGATTGGCCACCAGGGTGTGGGCCAGCGTCGAAAAGAGACAAGCAGATCACTGTAGTCTCTTCGAGTGAGGACGTTAGGGAAATCGAGAGTCTAATGCTTCGAGTTGTCAGGTGTGTAGTTATTGCACTGTTCTTCTATTTTATTATCATATGTATGTGGTATGTGTGGTGCCCGGGAATAACGGCTGTGGTGGTGTGGCTACCCATGGTGGGTAATCTGATAATCAGGTTAGTGACTGTGGATATCAAATCTTGGATGATATATGTGTAAGCATGTGGTGTATGCATGTTGATATGTTTATAATAGTTATACTGTGATTTAATCATAAAACAATGTATGTGCATGGGGATCGGGATATGATTAATGGAGGACAGGGTGTACATTTATGTACGTGGTTTGATGTTAGCCTTGAGCTACATCGTGGGTTGGTGATGGCTATGTGCCTCATCGTGGATTGGTGTTGGCTATGTGCCATATCGTGGATTGATGATAGCTTCGTGCTTCATCGTGGATTGATGATGACCTTAAGTCACATCGTGGATATCGATATTTGGTCACATAGTGATCGGTGGCTAGGCCACGTTATATTTGGTCACATAGTGATCGGTGGCTAGGCCACGTTATATTTTGTCACATGGTGATCGGTGGCTATGCCACGTTATATTAACTTTGAGCAGCTTGACTGCCAAAGAGGTGTGTAGCGGTTGGAGGGTCGATTTAGTAATCCCCTGGTGTGTGTGGCAGGATACGGGGGTGTGTAGTGGATGGACACTATGTTGGGTTGGGGTTCATTTTGCATAATCATGTGTGATATGTGGATTTGTGTGGATGTGGGCCAAGCCCCTTTGTGGAGACATGTGAGATAATTGCACGTTGAGTCGGTTTGACACACTCTATTTTTCTAAAAAACAATGCAGGTGATACATGATGCTTGGACCGGGCTGGAGAGGACTCGAGGTGGCCATGCAGAGGATGATTTATTTATACTTGCATTTTAAATTCTTATTTACTAGTGGGATAATTTTTATTGTAATAAGGCCATTTTAAGTATTTGGGGATTTCTATTATGTTTTAAGTCAGATTGACTATCGAATTAATCACTGGAGATGATTTTGGAGACAATTTACAACTTAAAGACTTAAATTAAAGTTTTAAAACCGGATACTCGTAACCACTCGATTTTTCTTAAATTTTGAAACCCACAATGATTTAAACTACACACGATTTTCCAAGTTTTTTTATTCTCTTCGGCAACCTCTTTCAAAATGACAAACATGTTGTAAACAAGTTATCTTTTATAAACTAAGAAAAAGATTTTAAACCCAACACGTGTTTTCACCCTTAGATCAGATTCTTTTCAAACGTTTTTCCCAGTAACATTCCGTATTCGGCCGTGGTGTTTTGGGTCAGGTTTGGGGTGTTATATTGCAAGAAGGTTTGGGCACAAAGTTGAGCTTTAGTACAGCTTTCCATCCACAAACTGACAGACAATCGGAGAGATTAATATAGGTACTTGAGGATATGCTCTGTTGTTGTGTTCTTGAGTTTCAGGGCAGCTGGGAAAAGTACTTACCGTTGGTAGAGTTTGCATACAATAATAGCTTTCGGTTGAGTTTGAAAATGGCGCCTTATGAGGCTTTGTATGGGCATAAGTGCCGAACGCCTTTGTATTGGACCGAACTCAAAGAAAATCAGATTCACGGGGTCGATCTGGTTAGAGAAACCGAAGAGAAGGTAAAAGTAATCCGTGATTGTTTAAAAGCTACTTCGGATAGACAAAAATCCTACTCAGACTTGAAACGGAAAGAGATCAAATTTCAAGTTGGTGATAAGGTGTTCTTGAAAGTGTCACCATGGAAGAAAGTTTTCAAATTTGGTCATAAAGGTAAATTGAGTTCGCGTTTTATCAGACCGTATAAGATCAATGAGAGGATAGGGCAGGTAACCTATCGATTGGCTTTACCTTCTGAATTGGAAAAGATTCATGATGTGTTTCACGTGTCTATGTTGCGACGTTACTGATCAGATCCTTCGCATGTGATTGCACTGACAGAGGTTGAAATTCAAACCGACATGACTTATGGCAAAGAACGAGTTAAGATTTTGGCACGAGAAGTCAAACGATTAAGAAACAAAAGTATATCCCTTGTGAAATTACTATGGCAAAGACATGGGGTAGAAGAGGCTACATGGGAGCCCGAGGAGGCTATGAGAAACCAATACCCAAACCTTTTTTTTTTTGATAAAAAACGACCGAAAGGTCACTTCAATTTATTGCATCTTTCAAAATAATATCATGGACTTCTCTAGGAAAGTCCACTTCAAAATCAGTGTTACAAGGAATTTTCATAGAAAGTTTACATAAGCTATCTGTAGCTTTATTACAAGATCTCGGAACCCATTTAAAAATGAAAAAATAAAGGATTCAGCCTGCTTATATAAGTCTCGCATACAGTGGCCCATGACGATCAAATCACTGTTTCTTTTGTTGAATCTATTTACGATACTTGCACAGTCAATTTCAAAGAACACTTTGTTCCAGCCCTTCATCCGCGCATAATTGAAACTCTCCTCCAAAGCTTTCAACTCCGCCCACTCGACATTCGTGACTTTATTAAGTGCACCCATATGACCACCAAGAACGAAACCATCGTTGTCTATGGCGACCAGGCCAAAACACGCTTGGTTGCCCTGGACAGCGGCATCAAAGTTGACTTTAATAACACCAATCTCTAGTTTCTTCCACCCACTATTCTCGCTCAACTTTGGCAGCATTGGCTTCTCCATTAAATTGAATACCCGAAAGTCGTGACTAAGACAAGAGGCTCTTTCCCAAATGACTCTAGCATCGTCCTCAACACCCTGAAAAACACGATTATTCCTGCTATTCCATATGTTCCAGAGGACAGTAATGAGATTGGCCATAGCCGTTTTGTCCAGCATGCACATAGCTTCTTCGATCCAATCTATACACCTGGTGAACTTCTCATCAAACAATCTATTGTTTAGCCCCCCATATTCCAGAACAGCCCTAGCCTTGGGATAATCTTTCAAATCATGGATGAGGGTTTCT
Organism: Gossypium australe; assembly: GCA_005393395.2. Classification (NCBI taxonomy): domain Eukaryota; kingdom Viridiplantae; phylum Streptophyta; class Magnoliopsida; order Malvales; family Malvaceae; genus Gossypium; species Gossypium australe. The sequence goes on from CM016615.1 coordinate 46,516,090, forward strand.
CTTTCCTTCCCACATCTCGGAAACAAGTTGTTAAAGCCCCTTCTGATGCTAGCAATTTTATCATAAGTTGGCAGGATCTCGTGACCTAGCTTCCAGCAGAAGACACAGATTTTTGGCAAAGTTTTCATCTTCCATAACATCCTCCAGAAGATGCAGTGAGGACGGAAACCAACTTGCTTGAGCATCAGCCAAGAGTAGGCCGTCTTCGTGGAGAAAGAGCCGCACGGGTCATGAAACCAAACACGTTGGTCAGCATGGCCAGCATGAGACATGGGTATTTTACAAATTTGGTCCTTCAGATTCTCACCATATAACTCCAGGACCCTATCTTCATTCCACCCATCCCTATTCACATTCATCAACTAGGAAGTAGAAACCTCCGGCACACTCCAATGATCCAACCTAATTGAAGTCCCGTCAGACCCTCAAAACCCCAGTTGTCTCTCCAAATATCGATGCACTCGCCATTACCCACACACCAGCTGAAACCCTCGCTCAACGAACTTGCAGACTTGGAGACACTCTGCAAGTAAATGAAGGCTTATCGAAATTCTTAGGATGGAATATATCCCCATTCGGAAAATACTTAGAACTAAGGACTTTATAGCAGAGAGTGTCTTTGTTGTTAATGAGACGTCAAACTTATCGTCCCAAGAGAGCCAAATTGAACAGATGGATATCTCTAAAGGCAAGACCCCACATGCCCTTCGGATGGCAAATACGATCCCAAGCCAGTATACTCCAACATCTGTTTTTATCACCTCCTCCCCACCCAACGCGACCGATTATAGCCTGGATTTCCTCAACAACACCTTTTGGAGCAAGAAAAACAGAGAAGGCATAGGTTGGAGTCGATTGGATGACCGCCTTTATGACAGTTTCCTTGCTTGCACTAGATAGCAAATGTTTTGACCAGCTATTAATTCTACTAGCCACGCGGTTAACAATACTTTTAAAAGCATCAGTCTTCTTCTTGCCAACTGGGATCGGAAGCCCCAGATACTTATCCAGATTGTCCACTACCTTCATATGAAAAATATCATTCGCAACAGCTCTTTGAGGTAAGGGTGTTTTCGGACTGAAACAGACCATAGACTTGTCAACATTTATGCTTTGACTCGACATTTTTTTGAAGTTGTCTGAGATCTTCATGCAAGCTTCCACCTCTCTTCGATGGTTCCTGACAAACAAAAAAGCATCATCAGCGAAAAAATGGTGTATTCTAGGCCCATCCTTGCTTGCACGAATGCCCCTTAACAAATGATTTTCTTAATACCCAAACCTTTTTACTGGTAAGATTTTGGGGACGAAAATCCCTAAGGGGGAGAATTGTAACAGCCCGATTTAGGGGCTAGTCAGAATAGTGGTTGTGAGACCACAAATTTGAGGAAGAAATAAGTGTTTTATGGCTTTTATGAGGTCTATAGCATGTTTGCATAATTGTGTGAAAATTTCAAGAAGAAATTTTATAAATTAGTGAACAATTTGTCTATTAGGTCTAAATTGCAAAGATTGGAAAATATGAGATTCTAGAATATTTAAGCATGAATAGTATTATAAAAATTATTAGAAGTCCATATTTAGCAATTAGACTAATATATATCAAGATGGATAAAAATAAACATGGGAAGGAAAAATCTCAAGAAAGGGCCTTAATGGCATTTTTGTCATTTGGTTAATAAAAGAAATAAAAGGGAAAAAGAAGTCAAAAATTCATGTCCATCTTCTTCCTAAGTTCTAAAATTTTCAAGCTCTCCATAGCTAGGGTTTCTTCATCTTTCAAGCTTGATTGTAAGTACCTCCTAGCCCAGTTTTTAATGTTCTTCGTATTTTTGAGATCCTCGTAGCTCGATTTAGCTATTTCTAACTATATTTTGAGCTAGGGTTTATGTTCAAAAATTTACCCATGTATGACATGCATGTATTTTGATGATTTATGGAAGAATATGAAAGTTTGATGCATGATAAACATCATTTTCTAAGTGATTTTCATGAGAAATTCATGAAAAGGACTAAATTGTAAAAGTCATGAAAATGGTCATACATGAGTGAAATTGTGGGAATTGGGGGCTGTTGTAGTTAAGAAAATGATTTGGCTAGGCTTAAAATACAAGAAAGTTGAATAAAAATCATTTTACGAGCCTAGGGGTAAAAATGTAATTATGTGAAAGTTTAGGGGCAAAATTGTAGTTTAGCCAAAGTATGATTCATGGGTTAATTTAGTCAATGTGAGTATTAAACAAGTGAAATTGTTATTATAGATCAAGAAACATGAAGCCCGGACCGAAATCGAGGCAATCGAATATCTTTACGCATTTTGAGTACCGAGGTAAGTTTGTGTGAAATTAAAGCTACATAATGTTTTTTATATATTTTTAATTGCTTGATATTATGAGAAATGAATATTATTTCTATGAAATTGACTAATGTTGCCTCGATGAGAGTATTATGAAAATATATTAAGTTGAAGTCCCGGTTGAACATTCGGAATAACAAGGATACTAATGTCACCACATGAGATAAGGAAGGTCCCGTATAAGACCATGTCTGGGACATGGCATCGACATCGAATAAAGGAGGTCCCGTGGAAGACCATGTTTGGGACATGGCCTCGGTATCGAAAGGAGATCTTGTATAAGAACATGTCTTGGACATGGCATCGACATCTATATACGATCTCATATAAGACCTTGTCTAGGACATGGCATCGACATCGAGACATGAGATCCCGTGTAAGACCATATGTAACATCCCAAAACTGGGCCTAGTAGGATTGGGCCCAATGGGCCCTGGGAGTAGCAGCATTTAAAATTTTTTAGAACAAGAGAATGGCACTAAGGTAAGTTGGACCTATTAGGTGAGTGATTTTGGAAGGTTAGGGGGCTTCTATGAAGTCCCGGGATCAAACTTGGGCTTTAGGAAAATTTTGGTTTTAGGTGAATAAAACCCTAGGATTTGGTAGGTAGGTTTTAAGGATAAAATATGGATAAAAATGACACAAGTGGAGTGTTTGGTGTAGTGGCAAAGTGACGCCACATAAGAGACAACGGTGTGACTCCACAATAAAGGAAGAAGGTTCAAGGTTCAAGTCTTGGCTCTTGCATTTTAGTTTTCTTTTTAAATGGACTTTAGAATTTGGCTATAGATTTAAATTTAGTTGCGCATGGTTTAAGGCACAAGAGGAGCTTGTGCCCAAGTGGTTAGCGGCGTGGATTATGTTGCAAGGGAGCCTGGGTTCGAATCTCATGACAAGCAATAGAGTATTTATTTTGTGGATTGGACGGGAAGAGTTTAAGTTGAATTTAAACTCTACTGACGAAGGGATCCCACATCGGAAAGATACAAAGAAGGAAGGTGAGAAGTTAGCTATATATAGAGCATTCTATGATAGGAGGAAGGATACCTTGGAGGGCGTTTGGGCACAGGAGTGGTTTGAGCGCGGATTAGCACCAGATTCCTATCAGGTGTGCAGCTCTCTCTACTCTAGTTGTAGAGCGGCAAATACCGAAGTACCGGTCACGACAATAGTAGCCACACGAGCGTGCGAGCGCAGTGTGGGGCTTCAACGCAATAGTTGAGGCCATCAGTAGTATTCTTGTGGGTTGAGGCTGCTTGGGCCACGATGGGCCGAAGTGGACCAAATGGGCCCGTGGGCCCAATTGAATAAAATGTATGATGGTGTAGTATATAGTGAACTAGACTAGGTGAATCTCATATACGTGGCTAGATTTGTTTTAAGTGGGCCACACGAGCGTGTGGGCCCAAATGGGCCGAAATCGAGTTTTAGGCTCAATAGTCCGGTACGATCGGAAATGGTAGTTGAGTCGCTCGATGCGACATTAGGCCTTTGGAAAGGCTATCGCAGGTGCAAAATTACTGAAATACCCTCGATAGGTAAAATGATCGATATGCCCCTGAAGGGTAAAATGACGAAAATGCCCCTAATGTTATATGATTATTCTTGTATGTGATTTAAGATTGTTATTGTATGATTATTATTTTATGTTGCATTCATGTGTTATTATGTTGCATGAGGACGGGATTATTAATACGGAGGAAGTGCTGATAGGATCGCATGGTCGCTTGAATACTCTAGATCCACGGAAGGCTTTTTAGCCACTGAGCAGCCATGTTGCACTGATAAGTTAGTGTCGCAACCGATGCTACATAAGGAGTGTATGGATGGGTGGGTCGATTAAATCCCCACAAGAGTGCAGGGTTGGACAGGAGACGGAGTGCAGGGTTGATATGGGCATTAATGCATTGCATATGTGTTTTTTAACATTGAGATGGGCTTAGACCCAGATAAATATGATTGTGACATTTATGGGTTAAGGCCCAGCTGAGGCTTTTATGGGCTAAGGCTCAATTGCCACCGTTGTTGAAATGGGCTCCAGCCTGAACTGTTGTGATTCATGTTCTTACTGAAGAAGGTTGTGCACACTGAGTTTTCGTAAACTCACCCCCCTCTTTTTAATTTTTCTCAGGAAATCCTCAGTAGGTGGTTCGACGTGCTGGAGGACTCAGAGGTGGCCACACTACGAGCAGTTTTGGACTCTAGTATTTTACTTATTTTTAACTTGGGTTAATATTTTGTAATAAGGCCTCTCTTAAATTCTGGTTTTAGTTTTGGATTTTTAGTTTATTATGTTTTAAATCTGCTAAACTTTGAATCACGGTTTCCAAAATAATGTCTGCTTTCAAAATACTACGCTTTCGCAAATAGGTTGTAAACATCACGTTTTCATAAGTTAGTCATTTTAGTTAAGCTTCCGCAACAAACAAAGTTTTTTTTTAAAGGTAATAACTTTTTAATAAATTTCGATTAATAATAAACAAACGCAAACTGGGGCTTTAGTTTTTAATGTCAAGAAAGGCTTCCAATTGGAACCATGGCTTCTCGAAAAGCACCCCAATGTGACACGCCAGATTCGGGTCTAACTTCTAGGCCGGGTTTGGGGTGTTACATTTAGTGATATCAGAGCTCTGTTGCAAAACTCGAGCTGTGAAATGGGCTTTAGTTTCTATTTTAAATATGTTTACAAATTAATTTGAAGTAGTTTTGGAAGGTTTTTTTGTGGCACACCGAGTCTCCAGTGTCGGACCAAGTAAGTTCTCCTATCTGTTTTAAACTGTTATACTGTAGATAGTTACTAGGCTTACTTTAGATGATAGACTATACTGAGGCCCATAGGAGACTAAAACTGTAGTAAGCTTGCGATTTTGAAAGCAACTCTTAACTACTACTTCCATAAAACATTTGTTTAATTACTGGAACTATGAGCTAAATTCATAAAATTTTGTAAATCAGATAGTACGCGAAGTGATACTGAGTGCTAGAAGGGGTATAAGAGGCCGCGGTAGAGGTCGTGGAAGTGCTAGGGCTGGGTCTTCAGGGTCAGACCACATGCCCGATGTTGAGGCGAGAGAAGCACCGCCTTCACTGATAACCGAGGTAGGGTCGTTCGATCGAGCCGCTGGGGATGATGCACTGTCGCAAGCAATGCTTCGTATTTTGGAAAGAGTTACTGGATCTGTTGAACCTAATACTGGTATGGGGGTCGTGGGTCAGTTACGGAACGTCTCCGGTCTAATGGAGCGGAGAACTTCAAGGGAATTTCTGGGGTGGCCCCAAGTGTGGCGGAATATTGGCTAGAAGCTACTGAAAGAATTATGGACGATCTCAACTGCACGCCGGAACAGAAGCTAAAGGGTGCTGTGTCTTTGCTGAGGGATGAAGCCTACCAGTGGTGGCTTATGGTAAAAGAGAGTACCTCATCTGATCGATTGACCTGGGAATTCTTCAAGTCCACATTTCAAGGAAAGTATGTAGGCGCTAGTTATGTTGACGCTCGTAGGAGAGAATTTTTGAATCTGGTTCAAGGTGATAAGTCCGTGGCTGAGTGTGAGGCACAATATTTGCGACTTAGTCGGTATGCTCAAGGAATTGTGGCAACGGAGTACGAACGTTGTGTTCGGTTCGAAGATGGCCTCAGGGACAGTCTCTGAGTGTTGATAGCTCCACAGAGGGAGCGGGACTTCGCTGCATTAGTAGAGAAAACTAAGATAGCTGAGGATGTGAAGCACACTGAGCGTCTAAACAGGGAACGAGAATGGAGCAAAAAAAGAGGGAGTCTGAGCATTCTGATTCAGATTAGAGATTTAGGAGAAGGGCTAGAGTAGATGGGCCAGTTAGAGTTGGGCCCCCTATTACTACTACTAGGTTACCACCTTGTGTTACTTGTGGGAAAAGGCATGTGGACGAGTGCTGGAAAAGGATAGCGGCTTGTCTGAGTTGCGGCTCCATGGATCATCGTCTCAGGGAGTGTCCTAGAAGACTGGATTAGAGGCAGGCTTTCGGTGGGGGTGATTGTAACAGTCCGGTTTATACCTTAGTCAGAACAGTGGTTTTGGGACCACAAATTCGAGTCTGAATAATATTTTAATATTATTTTCTATGCCGTTAATATGTGATTAAGCATGTGCTAAACTTCCGTAAGTTAAATTGTTTGTCTGTGTGTTTAATTTGACAAAAAGGATTAAATTGTATGAAATGTGAAAGTTGCTTACTATTTGTTAAAGTACCTAAGTGTTATGGCTTTGTAAGGTTGGAGGCCTTATATGGCAATTTGCTCATTTTTATTTATAGTGGACGGCAATGGTCATTATTGACCTTATATATATATGTTTGGTTTTATATTATAAAAGGTTAATAATGTCATTTTTGAATTAAAATGTTTTACGATAAAAACAAAGTATGAAAAAAAGACATTATTTCATTCATCTTTTGACCGAATATTAGAGAAGGAAGAAAGGTTTAAGTTCTTTTGATTTTTGGCACTTTTAAGCTTGAATTCAAGGTATGTTTTCAGTCGGTTTTCGATAATTTTTACGTTTTTGCAATCGTTGCTTTGATAGCTTCAAAACCCATGTGTTAATTTGATGAATTGGTGATGTTTGTGAGTTATGCCATTGATGACATGTTAAGCTTTTTGATGATTTTTGGTGTTAAATGAAAGAAATGAGTTAGATGAACATACTTTTTCTTGAAGTTTTGATAAATTTAGCTAATTAGGGCTAAATTGAGAAAATAGAAAGTTGAGGGACTAAATTGCAAATTTGATGAAATATTTGGACTTATATAGTCCCTAGAGAGGTTCGGCCAAGCATGTGTATATGTGGATTTTGTGAATTTGGTGTTTTGTGAAAAATGGACTAGATTGATAAAATGTGCAAATGTGAGGGCTAAATTGCAAATAGCCCTAAATGTATGTCTTTGGATTGAATTGAATGAACTAGTGAATAAAATGGTTAATTCTGAATATGTTTAGATCAAGAACCGAGGAAAACGGATTTAGATCGCGGGAAAGAAAAAGTAAACGAGTAACCGTTTCTATTCCGATAAACCGAATCCGAGATAAGTCACTATGCAAATAAACGTACTTGTTTGATATTATATGTGTTCATATGATTAATGTTGACTATGAAGGTTTATGAGAAGTTATGGAAATGAATTCTGAGATAAGTTCGATATAGTGATTAAGTCCAATAAATCCCGTACGAACGTAGGAATAAATAGGATTAGCTATGTCATGACATAGGTAACTGTTCTGTTTTATCATGTAAGACCACGTCTGGGACGTTGGCGTTGATTGGAGATTCGTGTAAGACCCTGTCTGGGACAGTGGCATCGATATCTGAATATGTGTAAGACCACGTCTGGGACGTTGGCATCAATATAAGATTTATGTATAAGACCACGCTTGGGACGTTGGCAACATTATGATTTTTACGTGTAAGACCATGTATGGGACATTGGCATCGTTCTGATTTGTGTAAGACCCTGTCCGGGATAGTGGCATCGATATTTGAGTGCACGTAAGACCTCGTCTGGGACGATGGCATTGTACTGCTATTCCAAGCTTTTAAAGTATCCTATTGGATTCCTTATGGTTCAACAGGCAAGTATGAAATACGAATGACAAACCGAGCTTTGATAGATTAAGTAAATGAATGTTCGATTCAGGTATGTTGATCATACACCAAATGTGTATATAAGGTAAGTGACTAAGTGTTTTACTATGATAGATTGGAAATATGATACATGAAAGCATATATGAAAAACTGTGTTTGTGATTCTTGAATTGATAAATGTGGCAATTTGGCCAAGAATATGAATCGAAGTATAAATGTGAGAAATTTACCTTGTAGAAGAAATATGCCAATGTGGTTATATGCTTACATGCTTTACATATCAAGTTTGTTTGTGTATTTACTTACTAAGCTTTTGGAAAGCTTACTCTCTGTATGTGTTTTCTTTGTTCTGTAGGTCGTCAAAGCTACTGATAGGCTCGGGACCGTCATGGACCGTCACGGATCGTCATCACACTACTAAAACTTATTTTGGTACACATTGAAAATGTATATAGCTCAATATGGCATGTATAGGCTAGTTTTGGTATAAGTTGTAAAATGAACTTAGCCTTGCGATTTGGCTAATTTTGTCTTGGTAATATGCCTTAATGAATGTGATATGTGAAGTCGTTTTGGCATGATTAGTTGATATATGAAATGATTATGAGATGGTAAGTATATATATCGATGAAAGGAGCTCGGTATAATTTAGATTTAGTCATGCAAATTGGTATGTTTGGAATTGGTTTGCATGGTTTGTAGTGTGATTACCTTAGTTGGCAAAGATGTATGAATTGGTTGATTCTTTTGGTATGTTTTGATGGTATAATGTGCAGGAGACATCTTGTTAAATATGGCTTGTAGGTTTGACCCTTATGGGTGGCATTTTGGCCTCATAAATGGCCTATAATGTCACACGGTTGTGGCACACGGGCGTGCCTAACGACCGTGGGTGAATTGTAGGATGTAGTTTAACATCACACGACTCGACACGGGCGTGTCATCTGGCCGTGGTGTGCAAGTTAGTAGCTAGCATAAGAGTACACGGTCAAACACACGGGCGTGCTTGGTGGCCGTGGTGGGGAAGTCAGTATATGACCTAAAAGTACACGGCCATGTCACACGGGCGTGCCTCCCCTGTAGTTTAGTAAAGTTTTAAATTTTTCGAGAATTCTCTATGTGCTTCGATTTAGTCCCGACTCAAATTGTAAGCATGCTTAAGGTCTTGATGACCCGTCTAAGGGACATTATGTCTGAGAATGTTGATTGAATGTATGATTTTGTCCGCGAACATTTTCGATATGTCCGGTAACGCTCCTAACCTTTCAGCGACGGACACGGGATAGGGGTGTTACATTTGGTTGGTATCAGTGCTACAGTTTAGCCGATTCTCGGACTAACGTAGCGTGTCAGAGTCTAGCTATACATGCCATACATCTGAATTGTGATAATGTGATGAATCCTAACGTATAAATATGATTTTCGTATAGTAATAGATCCCGAAAGAGCCGTACCTGACAACGTAGAAAGTAATGTGCCTGCTCCCACGCAAGGGACGGCGCCCTCTGATTCGAGACAGGCTCCAAGCGGTCATGAGGGAGAAGCGAAACAAGCTTTCTTTCAGATGATGAGTGAATGGTTCACTCAGTTCATAAGAAATAACCCGATTGTTTCACAACCTCCGCCCCCGGTTAATCCTCCTCAGACATCCGATATACATCCAACTGTAAATCTGAATCTGTTGAATAAGCCTCCTGTTGACAAGATTCGTAAGTATGGGGCCGAGGAATTCTGGGCTACTAAAGATGATGATGCTGAAAATACCATTCGGGTATTCGATAAAATGTCTTTGACTTCGGAAGAATGCATAAAGTGTTACAGTGATGTACAGCCACTGAGCGGTGGACAACAGCCGCTTAGAGGTCGTGGGCATGCAAGGAATGGGAACTGTTTGAGCCGTGGAGCTCCAGGTAGAGGTGCTGGTCATGCGGAGGCGAGGCTGCCACATTGGTTTATGCAGCAAGTCGTCGTGAGGACGGAGAAGCTCCAGATACGAATACTGGTATGTGCTTTACCCATAATGTGTTATTTACCTAATTTGCAATTAGAATTAGAGTGCGCAGCTTGAGCGTAGTGTTGTAGGTTAGGATGTACGACTATTAGATTGTTAGAAATTTCGAGGACGAAATTTCTTTAAGGAGGGTAGATTTGTAACATCCCGAAACTGGGCCTAGTAGGATTGGGCCCAATGGGCCTTGGGAGTAGTAGCGCTTAAATTTTTTGAGAAAAGGAGAATGGCACTAAGGCAAGTTGGACCTATTAGGTGAGTGATTTTGGAAGGTTAGGGGGCTTCTATGAAGTCCCGGGATCAAACTTGGGCTTTAGGGAAATTTTGGTTTTAGGTGAATAAAACCCTGGGACTTGGTAGGTAGGTTTTAAGGATAAAATGTGGAGAAAAATGACACAAGTGGAGTGTGTGGTGTAGTGGCAAAGTGACGCCACATAAGAGACAAGGGGGTGACGCCACAAGGAAGGAAGAAGGTCCAAGGTTCAAGTCTTGGCTCTTGCATTTTAGTTTTCTTTTTAAATGGACTTTAGAATTTGGCTATAGATTTAAATTTAGTTGCGCATGGTTTAAGACACAAGAGGAGCTTGTGCCCAAGTGGTTAGCGGCGTGGATTATGTTGCAAGGGAGCCTGGGTTCGAATCTCATGACAAGTAATGGAGTATTTATTTTGCGGATTGGACGGGAAGAGTTTGAGTTGAATTTAAACTCTACTGACGAAGGGATCCCACATCGGAAAGATACAAAGAAGGAAGGTGAGAAGCTAGCTATATATAGAGCATTCTATGATAGGAGGAAGGATACCTTGGAGGGCGTTTGGGCACAGGAGTGGTTGGAGCGTGGATTAGCACCAGATTCCTATCAGGTGTGCAACTCTCTCTACTCTAGTTGTAGAGCGGCAAATTTCAAAGTGCTGGTCACGACAATAGTAGCCACATAGCGTGCGAGTGCACGTGTGGGGCTTCGACGCGATAGTTGAGGCCATCAGTAGTATTCTTGTGGGTTGAGGCTACTTGGGCCACGGTGGGCCGAAATGGGCCCAATGGGCCTGTGGGCCCAATTGAATAAAATGTATGATGGTGTAGTATATAGTGAACTAGACTAGGTGAATCACATATACGTGGCTAGATTTGTGTTAGGTGGGCCACACGAGCCTGTGGGCCCAAATGGACCGAAATCAGGTTTTAGGCCCAATAGTCCAGTACGACCGGAAATGGTAGTTGAGTCGCTCGAGGCGACATTAGGCCTTTGGAAAGGCTATCGTAGGTGCGAAATTACTGAAATACCCTCGATGGGTAAAATAACCGATATGCCCCTGAAGGGTAAAATGACGAAATTGCACCTACATGTTATATGATTATTCTTGTATGTCATTTATGATTGTTATCGTATGATTATTATTTTATGTTGCATTCTATGTTATTATGTTGCATGGGGATGGGATTATTAATACGGAGGAAGTGCTAATAGGATCACATGGTCGCTTGACGACTGTGGATCCACGGAAGGCTTTTTAGCCACCGAGCAGCCATGCTGCACCGATAAGTTAGTGCCGTAACCGGTGCTACATAAGGAGTGTAGAGATGAATGGGTCGATTAAATCCCCACAGGAGTGCAGGGTTGGACAGGAGACGGAGTGCAGGGTTGGTATGGGCATTAATGCATTGCATATGTGTTTTTAAACATTGAGATGGGCTTAGACCCAAATAAATATAATTTGTGACATTTATGGGTTAAGGCCCAGCTGAGGCTTTTATGGGCTAAGGCCCAATTGCCACCATTACTGAAATGGGCTCCGGGCTGAACTGTTGTGATTCATGTTCTTACTGATGAGGGTTGTGCAGACTGAGTTTTCGTAAACTCACCCCCTCTTTTTAATATTTTTCTCAGGAAATGCTCAGTAGGCGGTTCGGCGTGCTGGAGGACTCAGAGGTGGCCACACTACGAACAGTTTTGGACTCTAGTATTTTACTTATTTTTAACTTGGGTTAATATTTTGTAATAAGGCCTCTATTAAATTCTGGTTTTAGTTTTGGATTTTTAATTTATTATGTTTTAAATCTGCTAAACTTTGAATCACGGTTTTCCAAAATAATATCTGCTTTCAAAATACTACGCTTTCGCAAATAGGTCGTAAACATCACGTTTTCATAAGTCAGTCTTTTTAATTAAGCTTTCGCAACAAACAAAGTTTATTTTTTAAAGGTAATAACTTTTTAATAAATGTCGATTAATAATAAACAAACGCAAACTGGGACTTTAGTTTTTAATGTCAAGAAAGGTTTTCAATTGGAACCATGGCTTCTCGAAAAGCACCCCAATGTGACACGCCAGATTCGGGTCTAACTTCTAGGCCGGGTTTGGGGTGTTACACCATATTTGGGATATGGCATCGGCATTAAGATGTGATCCCATTTAAGACCATATATGGGACATGGCATTGGCATCGTGATACATGTATGATGGGATTAAGCATCCTTCGATATTCCGAGAAGTTCAACGGACAAAGAGCTAAGTTTATGTACCGATGATAAAGAGCTAAGTCTATGTTTAAAGAGTATAAAAGTGCTAAAGTTATGTGACGGAGTGATACAGGTGCCCATGAGTAACTTACGAGAAATGCATACAATAAATAGCATCATAGTATGTGCTAAACAATAAATAGCATCTCATGCTAAACAAGAACAATCCACATTCATAATCATGTTTACTCATTTCCTCTCTTACCACATTCCAACCATATCACAAGCTTAATGCCTACATTCATTAACATGCATCCCTGCACTTAACACCTCAAAGTCACATGATACCACACATCATAATTTCTCAATAAACCATTCATAATACCAATCACTCAGTGGTTTCGTACTTAGCCCACCATTAATCTTTAATAGGGTGGTATCGCACATAGCCCACAAATAGGATAGTTACAGTGGTATCGCACATAGCCCACCAAAAAAGATAGTTACGGTGGTATCGCACATAGACCACTGAATGATAAATAGATGATGGTATCGCACACAGCCCATCGTAATTAAGTAATAAGGTGGTATTGTACTTAGCCCACCATCAAGAGTTGTTATCTCTCATTTACATATCTATTTCGTCATTCATACGAAAAATTATTCAATAACCATCAAATTCAATCCCCTTGAATCATACATGCTGTCAATCATTCCATGCACCAATTAGTAACAACAATGTGTATATAAAATGCATTGTTTACACATAAACTTACCTCGGTGCAAAACGCGTTAACCGATGGTCTATCCCGTAACCTTGCCTTTCCCTTGGTCAAGGTTGATTCCACGCTCTTCTTGGTCTATAACAACAAAATTCGCTCATTTAAAACATCTTATGATCATAATGCATCAAAATCTATACTTAGGCAAAAATGACCATTTTGCCCTTACACTTTGGCAAAATTACGATTTTTCCCCTAGGCTCGTAAATCAGTTTTCATCACATTTTCTCATTAACCAAGCCTAGCTAAACATTTATTTCTCTTACAACAACTTACAAAACCATTTATTACTAAATCTCAACATTTACAACTAGGTCCCATTTAGGTGTTTTCATGATAACACCTTTCACAAAAGTTGTTTCTCATCTCATCAACATTCATTTTCTTCCATAAAAACTCAGAAAACAACATAAACTCTCTCATGGATGGTCCCTAGACTTTCAACCATATTGCAAATTAGTCCCCTCATTAGCTAGCTTAAGCTTTGGGGGGTTTCAAAAATACAAAAATTATCAAATAAAACCACCAAAATCACTTACTTGCAAGGAGATATCTTGGCTGAAAGTTTGGTCTCTAAAATCTCCTATTTTCTCTTCAATTTTCAGTGGGAGAAGAATGATGAATGGCGCTAGATGATATATTTTCTTCTTATCTTATTTTATTCATCTTTTCATACCTAATTTCACCAAATTTGACCAATATTTTAATGCCCTTGTCCCCTTGCTTCCTATGGCCGGCCAACACACTCCATATGGGCTAATTGCACTTTAAGGACCTTCAATTTAATATTCTATGGCTATTAGGCACCAATACCTTGAAAAATAGAACTTTTGTACTTTTGCGATTTAGTCCTTTTTCACAATTAAGCATTTTATCGCTCAAATTAAAGCACCACAAATCTTCTCATAGCCATATATTAATGTCATGACACATAAATTAACATCAAAATAATTTTCCTTAACCTCGGTTTAGTGGTCTCAAAACCACTGTTCCGACTAGCCCCGGAATCGGGCGGTTACATGATGTAACATCCCGAAATTGGGCCTAGGAGAATTGGGCCTTTTGGGCCCCGAGCGTAGGAACTTTCTAAATATTTTTGGGAACAAGAGAACGGCTTTAGTGCAAGTTGGACCTATTAGGTGAGTGATCTTGGAAGGTTAGGGGCCTTCTATGAAGTCCCGAGATCAAACTTGGGCTTAGGCAAAATTTTGGTTTTAGGTGAATAAAACCCTAGGAGTTAGTAGTAGGCTTTAGGAATAAAATGTGGAGAAAAATGACATAAGTGGAGTGTGTGTTGTAGTCGCAAAGTGACGCCACATAAGAGACAATGGGGTGATGCCACAGGGAAGGAAAGAGGTCCAAGGTTCAAGTTGTAGCACTTGCATTTCTTTTAGATTATTTTTTTAAGTGGACTTTAGAATTTGGCCATAGATTTATATTTAGTTGCGCGTGATTTTAGTCACAAGAGGAGCTTGTGGCTTGGTGGCAAGTGGCGTGTTGAGCTATTAAAGGGAGCCTGGGTTCAAATCTCATGACAAGCAATGAAGTATTTATTTTACGGATTGGACGGGAAGAGTTTGAGTTGGATTTAAACTCTGCTGATGGAAGGATCCCAATTCGGAAAGATACAAAGAAGGAAGGTGAGAAGCTAGCTATATATAGAGCATTCTATGAGGAGTTAATATACCTTGGTGGGCATTTGGGTGCAGATCTAGAGGATAATCGTCAATAGTAGCGAAGGAAGGGCTACTAGAATGTAAGGTACACGGTAAGGGTACGGTGAGGTTTTGATTTTTGATAAGTATGCGTTAAATCTTGGTTAATCGCTAGTAATGTCGATTGTAGGGTCGTGACTAAGGAATTTACAGCGCGCGTGGTTACCAGGTGTATACAAACACTACACACACGATACCGGTAATGCTGAAAAGCCAAAAGTGGCTAAATGGGCCCGGTGGGCCCTGAGGTTAAGAATTGATGAAATGGTTTGGTTGGTTATACGAATTGAATTAGTCATGCATGATACATGAATTGGATTTGTCTTGGGTCTAATAAGCCATATGATGAGATTTGGGCCTAATGCGCCGTAAGGGTATGATTTGGGCTTGATGGGCTTATGGGGACGTAGACATGTATGTTAGGGTTTATGAACCTTAGGCCTAGTTTGAACAACTCATAAATTCCATAAGACTTAATCTAATTAAACATGTCTGTGAACAAGTCGCAGGGTTGGAGTGTGGCAACGGGCATACGCATGTCTAGGATTAGATCTAGGAAGAGCTTGGTACTTAAGCGGCCTTAGTAGCCCACCTCCTTTTTTCTGGAATCCTACCTGGTGCGTAGTGTCTGTTCACTTTAGGCACAAGGACTTGTTGATGGGCCAAAGTTCATAGCTAAAACCCAAAAGGGACCAAATACCCTTATATTTGCAAAATTCCTAAAATACCCTTATATTTGTAAAATTTACTAAAATACCCCTAAATTTGTAAAGTACCAAAATATCTCTGATTGGAAAATTACTGAAATACCCCTGGTTTACGAAATTACCGAAATACCCCTGGTTTATGAAATTACCAAAATACCCTTGATTTGCAAAATTATCGAAATACCCTTGTGTGACGATTATGAATTTATGGATGTTACTCTTATGTTTGATGCATTCATATGATATTCTGGTTAGGATGCATATGGGTGGGAATTATGGTACGGAGGAAGATTTGAGGATCGCATGGCCGTATGATATGAATCCAAGATCACATAGTCGTATGGTATGGATCCACTAGAGGCTTTAAGCCCAATATATGATTAGCAGCTTTACTGCAATGTTCGGTAGTACCGCAATCGGGCTACCCTTGGTGTGTAGCGGAGGGGTGGGTCGAGCTAGAACTCCCCACAGGAGTCACAAGGTTGGAAGGGGAAATGGTGTGTGTAGCGGATGGATTTTTGGGGTGGGCTTTGCATTATTTGTTTATAAATGATATAATATGATATGACATGAGGTCACTATGGGCTAAAGCCCAATACCACTGATTTTGATAGGGCTTAGGCCCAATGTGAATATTTTTAAGGGACTTGATTGCCAAGGGTTGTGCACACTGAGTTTCGAAACTCACACCCCCTTAATTTAATGTTTCAGGTAATCCCGAATAGACGACTCCACGTGGGAGAGGACTCGGAGATGGCCACACTACAACAGGCTTGAATTTTTATTTATTTGTTTCAAAATACATGTTTTTTACTTAATGTTCGGTGGATGTAATAAGGCCTTGTACTCCGTTTTGACTTCAGATTTATTTTGGGTTTTGAGCTTAATTGTTTATTTTAATTATTAAACCTAAGTAAGCTCTTATGTTTAAACCTGGTTTCCTCGAATTACTTAAAACAATAAAATGGGTTTATATCTTTAATTAATAAGACTCAAACATTTTGGGCTTTTGGGCCTTAAATTTTTAATTAGCAAAACTGTTTTGAATTGTGCCTTTAATGTGACATTTCGGATTCGGGCCTAACTTCTAAGCCTAGTTTGGGGTGTTACACATGAAGTCAATATGCTTTACACTGTCTCACACACGAATTGTGACTGGCCGCGTGGTACAAGTCTGTATACTCCTCTAATAGGCACACGGCCTAGCACACAGGTGTGTGACTTGGCCATGTTGCATAAGTCAGTATATCCTATAGGTTGGGCATGGCCTGCCACACAGCCTGGCACATGGGTGTGTGTGGCCACTTCGAAGGGCACACGGGCTAGACACAAGGGCGTGTGGTTGGCCATGTGACCTAAGTCAGTATGTATGCCCTGTTACGCACGGCTAGAGACACGGGCATGTCTGGAACCGTGTGAGGCCCACAGTCTGTTCACTCAGGCATGTGACCCCTGTATGGTTGAAATTTTCCTAAGTTTCCAAAAATTTTCGTATGTTATCGGTTTAGTCTCGAACCACTTCTAAAGCATGTTTAAGGCGTCGTAGGCCCTTATAAGGGACAATGTAATTGTGTTGAATGATTTATCAGAATGAATGCTTTACGTTTGATAAATGTATGCTATATGTTGTGAATTGATCGGTAATACCTCGTAACCCTACTCTGGCGACAGATATGGGTTAAGGGTGTTACAACTTTAACATCATTTTCATACTTTTTCAATAATATCAAACTTAAAAATATATTGAAATCTTGATCTTCTTACATTGTCATATTGATTTCAATCTTTAACTTGGTTTTCTCTCTCCTCCAGCTTCTGTTTCTTGAATCTAACTTGAAATTCTAACTCCCCATAGTCTCCTTATTATTTTTCTCTCTTGGTAGCTGTGGAAATTCTTTTGATTTCTAAGTGAAAATGGTGAATTTTTGGGAAAAAGACCAAATTGTAAAGAAAAGAAAATTTCTTTCTTTCTTTTCTCTTCTCACGTTGGTGGCATGGGAAAGATGAAGAGAATTCTTCATCTTTCTTTATTTATATACTAAATAAAATAATTAAAAATATAATTAAAAATCAAATCAAAATATTAATAAACTAATATTTATTTATTTAATTAATCTAAAATATCACCATTGCTTTCTAGAGTTCTCTCTCTTCTAATTGACCACTTTGCCATTTATGATCTTTTAAAATTCCATTATCGAGTCATCACTTAATTTGGTAAAATTGCTATTTAGTCCCTCATAATTATTGACCTATTCATTTCGGTCCTAATTCATCCATTTTCCTTAGTTTCTAGATCATTCCACCTTTTCAATATTTGCACTATTAGTCCTTTAACTTTTTTATATTTACACTTTAACCTCTCAAGTTTTGAGTATTTACTCTTGGGCAACAAAACTTTTCTCACTTTTGCAATTTAGTCTTTTCTTGAATTAATATATCATAATATACTTCCCAATGTTGTCATAACTCAAAATTTCCCTTTTTGTCACTTTATTTTCTTATTTTACCATATCAAGGATAATATCTTACTTTCTTAATGTAGAAATTCTCGGGGTATTACATTTGTCTACTCCCATATTTTGTAGTTTGCTCCACTTCTAGTTCAAAAGTTGTGTTTCCAGGAACTTTGGAACTTTCTTCTTTAGACAAGGCATCGTTCACAACTCCTGGCAGCTGAGTGCCACACCGGAGTGTTCCAGCTTTACATTGTTCTTTTTCTTGAGATATAGAACTTTCTATGTCACTAGCCAATGCTCCTTGTTGTCTGGAGATTAATGCAGTGGCAATTTTTCCCACTTGCTAGAACTCTTAAGGAAGCTGTTTGGCTCTGAATAATTGCATCATTCTTAGCCATATACTTTTTTAATAAAGCTTCCATAGTTGATGTTGAAGATGATGAACTTTGTTGCACATTTTGCCGCGACATTGGTTGACTGTGTCTAGGTGGTACACCAGTCACATTCTGTCTATGAACAATGCTAGCATTTCCCATTCCCTGATTACTCAAGCAGAAATTTGGATGTTGCTTCCACCCTAGATTGTCGATGTTGGAGTAGGGATTGTTGTTGCTATAATTAAAATTTCCCTTGTAATATGTAGAGGCCAGATTAGAAAGGCATTCATCAAAAACATGATCTTTTCCTCAGCATGAGCATGCTAGCTCTGCAACCTTCATCTCTTGCACTATAGAGGGTCTTTTGAGAGTTTTAATCATATCTGTTAAAGATAATACATGAACTGTTAAAGATGTAATCGCATCAAGTTCCATTGCTCCAACAACTTTTCTACCAGTACCAAATCAGGTAGTGGGGTACTGATAATCATTATTTTCTATTCTTTCTAGAATTTCGTATGCTTCATTATAGGATTTGTCAAGTAACATCTCATTAGCAGATGCATCCACCACCATTCTTGTATGAGAATTTAATCCATTATAGAACATTTCCATTTGTGTCCAATGCTGAAAAGCATGCATTTGGCATTTTGTAATTAATTCCTTGAAACGCTTCCATGCTTCGTATAATGTCTCATCTTCAGATTGTCTGAATGATGTAATGTCATTCCTCAGCTTGGCATTCATCTTGGGAGGATTGTACCTAGGAAAAAATCTTTAACACAGTTCATTCCAAGATGCCACTGTACCTGATGGTAATGCATTTAACCATGATCTGGCACGATCTCGCAATGAATAAAGGAATAATTTTAATCTAAGGGCATCTTCAGGAACACCCTGCTGCCTGAATGAGTCACAAACTTCAAGATAAAGTCTCAAGTGAAATATGGGATCTTCAGTTGGTAAACCATGAAACTTCCCTACCGTCTACAACTTCTGAAACATTACTACTTTTAATGAAAAAGTGTTGAGCTTAAATATGTGGCCTAACAATTCTTGAACTTAAATCACCCAAAGTAAACACTACATGTTCTCCAATATGTCTATCTCTGTCATCTAAGATTCGAGGAATATTAACATTCCATTCATTCTGGAGTACCTGATCTTCTCTGATTAGATCATTTATAAACCTCTCCATTTCTCTTAATGCTTTCCTTCTTCTCCTTAATGTCCTTTCAATCTTAGGGTCAAAACAGTATTCTGTATCCTCTTGAATACTTCTTCACATGTACTGGTACAAAACCTAAAAAATCAAAGAAAATACTGATTAACTGTTCTAACAAAAATTACAAGAATAATAACAAATCAACTTTTCACCAATGCTGTCGATCCCCGGCAACGATGCCAAAAACTTGTTGCGTGTAAATAACTAATGCAATTGTGCAAATGTACATGTCATTCAAGTCATAAAGTGATAAGTAATTATTGTCTCCAAAAGGATAGAAAATTGGTAAGAGATTGATTAAGTTATTATAATCCTATTAACTATACTAAATAGCAATAAATACTCTTAAATTGAATAAGATATGGGTATAATGAATTAATGTAATATAATGCTAAAAATTGAGAATTGATATGGCAATTAAAATGTAGTCGCAAATTACAAAGAAAAGCAAGAGTAAGCCTGCTATTGAATGAATAGGGCTGGAATTATTCAGTGAAATGCTCATATCAAAATAATGTCATGGCAAAATATTGTCTACTCAATTGTCAGATAGTTACTATTATGACTTGCCTCTTTCGATAGCTAGATTTTAAGTTAAAAATCTAAGTTAGTATATGTCTACAGAACTCTAGATTAATAACTACAATGAATGTTCTTCTTTGCACAACTCGCAACATCTATGTCTAGAGTGCTACGAATATTCTATCAAATATTCACTTGTATCATATGATTTAGATCCGGTATATTTAACCTTTTTAGAATTAAAAATACATCTATGAACACAACATACAATCAGTTATGTCTAGAGCTTGCATGCATATATTTAAAATAAGCATAAATCGAATGAAACAATGATATAGGAAATCTCAAATCATGAGCATTAAAGATGATAAACATCCACCCAAATAACACCAACCCAGAAAAGGTTTAGTTCATGGGTGGAAAAGTAAACACAAATTTAAATCATTCATCAACATTTAAAGAAGTTTGAATCACAGAAATCAGGAAAACTGAAGGTAAAGTGCAGGATTTCTCTCCACACTCCAGCTTCTCTTTTATCTTCCAATCGTAGTGAATCCAGGATATATGTCTCTTCCTCTTCTTCACGTCTGTATTCTGCTCTCTATAGCTGCTACCCTTTTCTTTATCTGAAATTCTCCAATGGAGTTGTTTTCATCTGTGCAGAGAGAGGATTGCTGTTACCAATCTCTTTCTCACACAAATTCTCCACCATTTTTTCTCATTCTCTCTCCTTCTTTTACTGGGTAGATCCATCCCACCTTAGCACACTTTTTTCATTCCTCTTTTCAGGTTGGAATTTCTGGTACACGCACAGTTGGTTGAGAATGACATGGATAAAATGCTGAGTCATCTTCTTAGAATTACCATGGCAAATTTGTTGGCAATCAATTTCACCATTTTCCACGGAAATATTTCACTTCTTTTACTTTCCCTCTTCAATTTCTTGCTATTCCTACATGTGTTCACACAAAACCACACCTTTCCTCCCCAAGTGATAAAAGTAACCAATAATGAACATTATATCACAATCCAATCTTTGTTATACAATGTTTTAAAAGTATCCTAAAAATGAAAATGTATACACTTAATTGCAACCAATTAATTCTATTTAGAGGCCTTAAATATAACTCTTTTCAAGAGTTATCAACACGTGAACACAACTCGCACTTGACAAACTTACTTGTGAACAACAGAGGGATGATTTGAGGCGTAATCCTGCAAAATATACATTTTAACCAAGGCAATTTTTTCCTAGTCCAACCCCATTCAAACAATCACACAAACATGCATAGCACTTATAATATTCGGTGAACTTACCTTACCTGCTCTGGTGAGCTGACCTTGCCAAATTTAGCGGACACACTTCGCCATTTTGGCAAACTCACCTGTCATATAAACTGCCAAGCAAACTTATCCTAGCTAGCTCTACCTTAGTGGACCCTAGCCTTGCAAGCCTTGACCTGCTATCTCTGATACCAACCAATGTAACACCCCAAACCTGGCAGAGTAGTTTAGACCCGAATTTGGTGAGCTACATTAGTCACTGGAATAGGTTCAACCTACACCACATAAACTTCAAATTCCTGTGACCTATTGTTAAGACCGACCTCGGTTTCAACGTCCTAAGTCTCAAAGGGCTATTTGGAGGAAATTTCAAAAGAAATGGAAGGAGTTCGATGATTTTTTCCATGACCATGACTCAAAATCATCTGACTCGAATTCTTCAAGTGGTATTTCCTCCAGGAATGAAACCTTCAACAATGCTTGAGCCTCTTAGCTCGAAGGTAATTTAACAAATGAGAATTGATTGATCCGCCAATTGGGGATTTTACCTAATCCTTTTTTATACTTGAATCAATCTTTCTAAAGTAATGGAAACTCTAATCCTAAAACACCATAAACCCGGTCAAGTAGGTTCTACCTGAATCTGGCGAGCTATATTAGCCACCAAAGTGACCCTCCGTTAACTCCCAACCTAATGTCCAAAACACCACTTACTTACAAAAAATGATTTTTTAAGTTACAACACAATAGCGAAATGCTATCAAACATATAAAGTAAAATATAGGAGCAACTAAAGTTCGCATATGGCACACAACTGTAAACTGAAAAATATATAGGATTTTTCCTATGTAATTTGTCACCTTTTTACTTAAATTCTTTATTAAAACTAAGTAATTGTTTAATAAATTAATGAAATATAAGAAAATATGAAATTAGGACATGGAAATTATTAAAATGTGATTTTATGCTTTATTATATAGTTTTCATGCATAAAATGACTTATTTTAGATTTATTTGAACATATTATATTTTTAAGACATAAAATGGGCCATGCATGATTAAAATAAATGATAAAATATAAAATTATATTTAATAATTCATTTTAAAATATTTCATTAATAATTTGGGTTCTAATTAATTATTTAAATTGGATAAATTTTATTCTTTGGTCCTTCAACTTATTGATTTATTTTGGACAAGTCTGGTAGCTTTGTTGGATTACAAAAATCGTCCAAATTGAATACCAAGCCAACCCAAATTCGGCTACACATGGCTGTCCACATAAACCACTTTTGGTTTAATTACACAAGGTCCATGCAATGTTGAAGAAATTGTAGATTTGCCCGAAGATTTACATTTGACCGAGCCTTAGTCTTGAGTTGTCATGGCTCTTAAAAATCAAGAAAAAAAATCAACTCAAAATCCACTAAGCATGGCCGGCCACTCATTAAAGAAACTTGAAGAGATTAAAACCCCCTTGTAACACCCCTTACCCGTATCCGATGCCGGAATAGGGTACGGGGCATTACTAGACTTATTCACAAGCAAACATTAAAACTGAGACATGTATTTCCACTCAAATTTAAAACTTTTCAAAAACAACAATATCGTCCCTAAAACGAGCCTACGAGGCCCAAACATGCATCGAAAGTGGTTCGGGACTAAACTGAGAATGTTGGAAACCTTTAGAAAACTTAGAAAATTTTTCATGTAAAAGGGGTCACACGCCCGTGTGGGTCCAGGGCATGCCCGTGTAACCTTAAGACACGCTTGTGCTTCAGGCCGTGTTTAAAGTAGGGAGCATACTGTTTATAACATCATCATCAAATTAAGGTCACACGACCAAGTCTCACGCCCGTGTGCTTAGACCGTGTGATCAATTAAATTTTCATAATTATTCATAAAATAGATGCAGACTTCACACGACTAGGGCACACGCCTGTACTCGAGGTTGTGCCATCCACACGGATGAGACACACGTCTGTGTCTCTGCCCGTGTGCTCATTACTGAGCATTCTATTTCGCATTTATTTAGGGTGCAGGGGACACACAGCCGGATCACATGCCCGCGGGGCAGACCATGTGTCACACACGGCCTAGACACATACCCGTGTGGACAATAAAAAAGCTATTTACCAAGCCATTTGTCACCCTTATTCACACATACACTCACATCAATTCAAAGGCATATAACATTTCATACTTAGGCAACCAAAGCATCCACATTCATGGTTGAAACATATCAACTTTATATGTTATTCCAACATACTCACTACATTTATTAAGCCCCAACTCAAACATACAAATCCCACATTTATTAGGCTTCATTCAATTTCTATCTAGTTACCAAATTATACTCAAATTCTTATCTTATTAGTAGGAAACAATTCAACATTACACAATTACGCCATAAATCACATGTCCAAATATTCCACTTTCACCAAGCATACCATGATTTTATCACCACTCCAACCCGAGCTAGCTTATTAACCCTATAAGACATGGGAATGGGAAGGGGAGTAAGCTATATAGCTTAGTAAGTTCATATGCAAATAATAAACAACATTAATTACACATTGTCATATGAATAACATGACATATATTAACATAAATGTCATTAGACTTAATGAGCATGTCTTGTTCAATCATAAGAATAACATATCACTTACCACAATCAACAAACCATTTTGAACCTCACATAAAACATACATGTTAAGTAGGAGCATTTACATTTCAAGCATATACTCTTACATATTTCAATTGCCTAAACTCTTATATTTCCATGCTTCCATAACCATTTTAATAGGAAATTTTGCCAATCTTTCCTTTATCTCATATCCAATAAATCACAACTTGCATGAATACAACAAGTTATGTCATAACATGATTTGACTCGAAGCCCAATTACAAAATCGTCAATCAAATTTACCATGTATTTTATACATCACAAGTATAGACCATAACCACAAGGTCTTCATAAAAATCATTCTCGTGGAAAATCATGAACTCACAATTTCATGAAGTCAATACTTATAAACTTTACGTATACTTACATAGTCTTTCTCTTCTTTGACATACAGTTAAATTTCCCGTTGAACCATTGGAATACTAAAGAATACTCGAGAATCTAGTACATACAGTACTGTACCAATGCTATATCCTAGATATGGTCTTACATGTAATCTCGTATGATGCCAATAGCCCAGCTATGGTCTTACACGAAGTCTCACATCGATGCCAGATATGGTCTTACACGAAGTCTCAAATCGATGCCATATCCCAGATATGGTCTTACACGTAATCTTATTGACCCTAATGTAACACCCATTACCCGTATTCAACGCAGGAACTGGGTATGAGGCATTACTTAACTTATCTCACTTGAACATACCATTTTGGGATATAATATTTCATTCCAACTTTAAACTTCCCATTCACATGTAAAATATCCTCATTAAGGGCCTACGAGGCCTTAAACATGCAAACGGGGGGTCTCGAAATTAGACCGGGAACTTTGAGCAATAATTTTATTTTTCTTTTTGTCTAAACAGGGGCCATACACCCGTTTGAAGTGGGGCATGCCCATGTGGACAAGCCGTGTGGTCACACATGCCCATGTCCCTAGCTCGTGTGGAATTTATTTCCTAATTCGAACCTATAGGGGTTTTCACACAGCTAGACACACGCCCGTGTCCCTCACACGGCCTCGACACGATCGTGTCTTAGCCCATGTCCCAAAACTATGGCATTCTTTTTATGACATCATCACCTCACTATGGTCACACGGCCAACGCACACGCCCGTGTCCTTAGACCGTGTGTCGAATTAAATTCCAAATTTTAGGTGCAGACTTCACACGGCCTGGGCACACGCCCATGTCCATGGCCGTGCCTCCCGCACAGCTGAGACACACGACCGTGTCTCCGCCCGTATTTACTACTGAGCATACTGACTTGTAAATCTAGTATGCAAGGGGACACATGGCTGATCAACACGCCCATGGGGCTGACTATGTGTCATACACGGCCTAGACACATGCCTGTGTGTCTGCTTGTGTGGACATTAAAAAGGTTGTATTCCAAGCTAAATGCCACTCTACATAGCAATCATACTTATACCAACTCAACTCAACATAACTCATGACCCTAAGGCACTTCCAAGAACTCAAATTAAAGCATCCACACAAGCATAAACTTCATGATTCATCATCAATGAATATATATAAGCTTGTCAAGTATTGGCCCAATTTAGTGACCATTTACAAAATGAATTTGATAACATGGCTTTAGTACTAAATCTCATTTCTATCTCCAAGCTCTATTTTATCCCCCTAAATCACTAGGGACATTCAAATATGCATATTCATCGTCATCACATAAAAACCGAAACCAATGCCACATCCCAGATGTGGTCTTTCATGGGGGCACTTCAAGGTGCTGATGCCATATCCTGGATATGGTCTTACACGAAATCTCACATCAAGTATCGATGACATATCCAGATATGGTCTTATACGATTCTCATATTCAATACTGAAGCCATATCTAGACATGGTCTTATACAGGATCTCATACAGTGCCGAGGCCATGTCCCCGACATGGCCTTACATAGGACCTTATCATTATCCAACTCATGTCTCAATGATAGTAATCTCACATATATTATAGTCCCATTGAGACTTCAACATCTCAACTTTTATCATCTATCTCATTCAACACCATTACTCAGTTTCATAGAATATCATGTATCATTACAGTATAAAAATACTAGCATAAATGTTTAATTTATCACATACAAACTTACCTCGATTTCAAAATCGGCTAGATTGTGATCTAG